>RJWM01042739.1:0-13913 GCA_004363535.1 Dasyprocta punctata
TGTGATGGCGCATGCCTTTAATTCCAGCACTCGGGAGGCTGACGCAGGAGGCTCACTGTGAGTTTGAGACCAGCCTGGGATACAAAGTGAGTTCAAGGCCAGCTTGAATTGCATAATGAGACCCTGTCTCAAAAAATAGGACCAGGGATGTAGCCTAAGTGCCTCCCTGGCAGGCACGAGGTTGTGAGTTTGATCCCCTGTACCAAAAAAAAAAAAAAAACAATTTTTTTTTGGCCTTTAAAAAGTTTCCATTAAAATAATTTTTTTTTCAGTGCTGGGGATTGAACCCAGGATCTGCACGGAGCTACACTGCCCAGCCTGTTTTTTTTTTTTTTTTTTTTTTGCGGCACCGGGGATTGAACTCACAACCTCGCGCCTGCCAGGGCAGGCGCTTAAGGCACTGAGCCAAACTCCCGGCCCTTGTTTTTATTGTTTTGAGATAGGGTCTTGATCTGTCACTAAGTTGCCCAGGGTGAGGTGGAACTCAGAACCCTCCTGCCTCAACCTCTCAGAGGGCTGGGATCACGGGCATGCACCACCTGGCGTGGCCTGTTTTATTTTCGATAGCAGGCTGGGGAGGAAGTGCGCTGGTATTATTTCCATGACATTTTCTATCAACCGGCTTTCTATAAAAAATACTTCTATTTATGTTAAAGCAAAATTTATACCAGTGACTTGAAAAAGAAGATTGATTGATTTATTTATGTCTTTTTGAGACAGGGTCTCCCTATGCAGTCCTGGCTGGCCTTGAGCTCACTTTGTAGCCCAGGCTGGCCTCGAACTCACAACGATCCTCCTGCCTCAGCCTCCTGAGTGCTGGGATTACAGGTGTGTGCTGCCAACACAGCCGGTTAAGAAAACAAGGGTTTTTTTTTAGGCTTGTAAAGAAAACCATCTCTGTTGGAAATTCAAACTGGTGTTGGGGACAACTGGAAAATTTTTAGTAAGTTCTGATTGGTTAACACTGATACATCTGGGTCCACTTCCTGATTGTGTGGTTAGGGAAGAGAACACCCTGGGTTTTAGGAAATGTGCTTCAAAGTATTTAGCAGTAAAACAGCCAGAGAGCAGGAAGGCGCTGTGGGGCACGCCTGTCATCCCAGCACTCTGGGAGGCTGAGGCAGGAAGATCATGAGTTTGAACTCAAAAGGGCAACTCAGTGCCTCACTGGGACTCTGTCTCAAAAAGTCAAAACTGGGACCGATAATAATGACAGAGAGGGTACTTCCAGCCCTGGGCACAAACCGAGACGGGTCCAGGAGTGTCAGCTCATATTTATCACAGCAAGAGGTCAGAGCTGGGGGAGGCCACCTCTTTGGGGGTCACAGAGGAGGCTGCAACGGCCCGTGGCAGGTGACATCTTTGTCCCCTTGCTTTGCTGCCTCCCAGGACAACAAGGGAGCCCACAAAAGGGCCACAAGGCGCCCCACGTGGCAGGTCGATCACATTAAATTTGTGTGACCGTCCTCAGGCTGCTGGTGACATTTCCAGATTTAAAAGTCAGTTGTGCCTCTCTGCTCCTTCAGGCCACCTCCCTCGATCCTGCCCTGTGCTGGGCTTGTGCTGCCCCAGGGCCTTTGCACGGCGCTGCCTCTGCCTGCTGCTTCAGCCTGGTTTTTGAAATACGGGCTGACGATTCCCCCTGCCCAAGAGCGAGCACTGCGCGGCTGGGCCGTTATCTCCTCCCCAGCTCCTGGTAGGCATTCGCTGCGGATTGAATCTGGTTGAATTTCTGATGACAGTGTCGGTGACCTGGGGCCGTGAAGGGGCTGTAGGTGGCTCCCTGAAATCGGGGCCTGTTTCCTCGTCATCACTCCCTAAATCCAGTGTATTGGCGACAGTGTTCACAGGACCGTCACTGTATCAGGAGTCACACTTAACCCCTAGTCAAACACCCATCGTTCCAGCACTCTGGAAGGCTGAGGCAGGAGGATCCCAAGTTTAAGCCTCTGCTTACACCTAGACCTTGAAGCCGGGTGTGGTGGCGCACACCTTTAATCCCAGCACTCAGGAGGCTGAGGTAAGAGGAGCGTTGTGAGTTCGAGGCAGGCTTGGGCTACAACGCAAGCACAAGGCGGACCTGAGCTACATAGTGCGACCCTGCCTCGAAAAACCAGGGCCGGGAGTTTGGCTCAGTGACTTAAGCGCCTGTCTGGCAGGAGCAAGGCTGTGAGTTCAATCCCTGATGCCGGGGGAAAAAAAAAAAAACCCGGAAAGACGTGCCCGTGTGAGCGGCCTGCTTTTTCTCTAAGCAGGAGCTTCGCCCCGAGGTCGGGGCCCAGCACTGCCCACCTAGACCACCTGTGCCTGGCTCCCTCCCTCCCTGCAGCGGTCACCAGAGGGCGCTGTGAGCACCGAGCCGGGTCCTCCCTCTGCCCTCAGACCCCGGGGCTCCCACCTCCCTGGACCAAAGCCCGGGGCCCCCTGCAGCCCACCTGTCCCCTGCCCCGCTCCATCTGCTTCAGCCACACGGGGTCTTACTGCTTCTTCCACACCAAGCTCCTGGCTGCCCCAGGGCCTTTGCACGGCTGTGCCCTCTGCCTGGACTGCTTCTTCCAGCTTTCCCCTAGGCTGACTTTCTATCACTCACGACTCAACTCCAACGCCTCACCTTGTGCCCAGTCCTCCACGCTGGCTGGGGCTCCCGGATGCCCATCTACACTGCACCTGGGCCCCCTCCTTCCTGTTTGTGTGACGTCCCCCCAGCTCTGCCGAGCACATCTTGTCTGTCCTCCTAGGGCCAGTCCGTCTCTGTGAGGCCAGGAGCTCTTCTGCTCACAGCCACAAGGCCAACATTTCCCAGAAGCTCCGATGGGTGTTGGTTGAATGACTCAATGAGAATTGAGCAGAGCCAGGCGCCCTGGCACACGCCTGTAATTCCAGTACTCAGGAAGCTGAGGCAGGAGAATCGCTGCGAGCTCGAGGCCAGCCTGCGCTACAAAGTGAGTTTAAGGCCAGCCTGAACCGTATAATGAAACCCTGCTTCAAAAAACCCCAATAAATAAATAAATGAAAACTGCGCAAACCAGCGGACCCCAGGCGTCTCCAAACCTGCCCTGCCCTGGGGGACCCCGCGCAGCAGGCTGGGGGGCCGCTTCCCAGCCAGGCCCTCTGGTGCCTGGGAAGGTGGGGCCCGCCCGCCCTGCCGCTGTCCCTGCGGGGGTGAAGCCCCGCCCCGGGAGCCTCGAGGGTCCTATTTGGGAACAGGGTCTCTGTCGCCCCTGTAGTCAGGAGAGGGGCAGCATGGGCCCCAGACCCGGTGACCTTCCAGGAGACACCCGCGGGGTGACGTGGGGAGATGGGCAGTGGCTGTGAGCCCAGATCCGGGGCCCAGAGGGCCTGCTGCCCTGCACGGTGGACCCAGGACCCTGTCAGGGGGCAGCACAAGTGGCGCCCGCTCCCCATGCTACCGCCTTTCAGGCCCGTGTGACGCGGAGGCCCCAGACCACACACCTCCTGTCGTTCAGTATGGCTTTATTTTCTGACCGGCACCGGTGACCCTGGCCAGTCCGAGTCTCAGTGGCCCTGCTAGGAGGGGTGGGGAAGTGCCCAGTGCGGGACCGGGGGGCATCAAGGAACCCCAAGTCCCCCCAGGCGAGGCCCCTTCCTC
The DNA here is from genome assembly GCA_004363535.1 of Dasyprocta punctata. Taxonomy (NCBI): domain Eukaryota; kingdom Metazoa; phylum Chordata; class Mammalia; order Rodentia; family Dasyproctidae; genus Dasyprocta; species Dasyprocta punctata. The sequence continues at coordinate 3,611 of RJWM01042739.1, forward strand.
GGGGCAGGCGGGCAGGTGCAGGGCTGGGCTCAGGGCGGCGGGGCCTCCTCAGCCGGGGACCCAGGGGCCCACGGGCGGAGGCCCCGAGCAGGCAGCCAGAGCCGCAGACCAAGCCGGGACGGGACGCGCTGAGCCGCTGGGGCCGGCGCAGGAACGCTCCGCTGATTATATTGATTATATTGCTAACGAATCGATACACCTGGTCTCCCTGAGATCACGCTGCCCTCCGGCCCCGCCTGCCTGCACCGGTCCCGTCCGGTCCTGTCCCTGGGTCCCGCGCTGTGCCTTCCGTGTCGCTCTCGATCCCTGACCAGGTCTCTCCTGTTATGTGGCGGGAGAGGCCAGCTTCCAGAACACGTCCTCCTTCACGGAGGGGGAAACTGAGGCCCGAGCCCTAGGGAGGGGAGGCCGAGGTGGGGACTGCGGGGCGGTGGCCGGGGACCTGCTCAGGCAGGTGGCCGAGGGCTGCAAAAAGCAGAGGGGACAGCCCGGGGGTGCCAGGGCGGCGGCGACGTGTGCGGGGGTGCGGGGCGCTGGCCGCAGGGGCTCAGTGCGCAGTGCGGGCTGGGGAGAGGAGGCGGCTCGGGGCCCGGGGTCCCCGCAGCGGGGCCGCTGTGGAGCCGGCCCAGGGCAGGTCCTGACTCCGCCGGGCGCCGCGTGCACCTGTCTCTGAGGCTGGCAGGTCCCCGGGTCGGGGCTCATCCAGTTTGTCCCCAGGTTGGAGGTGGCCCTGGCCTCTGCCCGGCTCTCCTTCAAGGAAGTTCCAGGAAAAGGAAGAAAATCCAAAGCAAACCGAACGCCCCCAAATCCAGGCAGCAACGCAGAAACCTCTGGGGTGTGCTGCGGTCACCGCAGGGGGCAAGGCCACGTGTCCCTCCCTCGTGTCCGGCGGGCACCCGGGGGTGGCAGCGGCGGCAGTGGTGGGGCGGTCACTGCGTCTTGGCCTTGACCAGGAGCCTCTGCACCGTCTTGTAGAGCAGGCCGAAGTGCTGGGGACGGGACAGCGGTGAGGCCCGGCCCTCGCGCCCCCCGACACCCGGCCGTGGGTCCCCGGCCGGCGGCTCACCTGCACCGCGGTGTAGGCCATGCCCAGGTAGGCGCCGATGCACACGGCCAGCAGCAGGTCGAAGACGGCCGGCTTGACCCTGCGGACGCACGGGGCTGGGCAGCTGGGGCCGCTCTGCCCGGGCCGTCCCCTGGGTGCGGGGCTGGCCACTCACCTGTACGCGTTCATCACCTGCTTCAGCTGGTCATAGAAGACGAACTCGGGGTCCCTGGGGGGACAGCGCTTGCTCAGTGGCCAAACCCGAAAGCTGACCTGGCCAGCGGCCCGCAGGCTGGCTATCCACCTGTCCCCAGCGAGGCGGGCTAGCATTCTGCTCAGGTCGCACCGCCCTACTTTCGCTGCTGTTAAAGTTACTGTTGCAAATGGACAGAGGGTATCTGGGCGTGGTGGTGACGCCGGTCACCCCAGCACTTAGGAAACCGAGGCAAGAGGATCATCACAAGTTCCAGGCCGGCCTGGGTGACACAACAAAACTCTGCCTCGATACCACCCCGCCACGCACACACACACAAAGAAAAGAAAATAGGTGACTAAATAGAACTGACACGGGAAACACTTATTTCCCGGTATTTTTAAAATTTTCAAGTCAGGCACGGTGGCATACCCCTGCAATCCCAGCACTCAGGATGCTGAGGCAGGCAGATCATTGTGAGTTTGAGACCAGTCTGGGCTACAAAGTAAGCTCAAGGCCAAGCCTGAACTGGATAGCGAGACCCTCTCTCAAAAAAACCAAAACCAAACAAACAAAAGAAAAAAACAAACAAACAAAAAAATTTGAGACAACATCTCACTATATCACCCATTCTGGACTCAAACTTGCAATCTTCCTGCCTCAGCCTCCTGAGTGCTGGACTCCCAGGCGTGGGGTACTTGTGTGAGATACTTCTACAGAAGGAGGTGACCACAGCCTAGGAATGAGAGTCCCGGGGGCCACAGCCGTGCGCCCCACCCCCCGAGCCTGGCCTCCTGCACAGGGCCCGCGTGGCCCCTGGAGCTGTGAGCGGCACAGCCTGCAGCAAGGGGCTGCCCTGGTCCTTCCCGGAAGTGTCCGCCTCCCTGTGCTTCCGGCCCCTGCTGCGGGCGCCGCGGGCGCCACGGGCACCCCGCTCACCGCTTGTCGGCGCGCACGTGGTGCTGCCGCACGTCCTTGAGGTAGCGGCTGAGGAAGTGCTCCAGCGTGCTCAGGAAGGTGCCGTCCTTGTCCAGCAGCTGGGCGGCCCGCGGCTGGTTGGTCAGCCAGTCCATCACCGACTCCAGCTGCTCCTGCTGGACCTGCTGCGGGGACGAGGCCCGGTGGGTCAGGGTGGCGCCGCCCCATTCACGCCGGCCCGGGCCCGGGGCCGCTTACCATCTGCTCCGTGAACACCGGCATGTCCGGCGGCGTCCCCTGGGGCGGGAGAGAGGACAGGCGCTGAGCGGGGAGGCTCGTGCGGGGGTGCGGGGCGGCGACAGCGCCAGGCCCGGGGCGCGGCGGGGCCTCACCTTCTCCGTCAGGTTGTAGATGACCCGCGTCAGCGCCTCGGCGATGATCCGCGTGTTGCGCGTCAGCGTCTTGGAGTCCACCCGGGACCTGGGCGGGGGCATGCGGGGCATCACTCTCCCCGGAGTCGGGGCCATGGGGGCCCCCCCGAGACGCAGCCACCCCGAAGCTCCAGTTTTGCAGGGACCTAGTTATGGTGGGGCTCCAGAGACGGGGTCCTCGGGGAGGCCACGGGAGAGGCGGCCGCAGGACGCGGGGCAGGGACGGGGAAGGGGAAGGGGACGGCCCGAGCGCGGGGAGGCTCGCACCGCACGTCCATGATGCTACTGCGTGGCCCGCCGCGGTGGCTCTCCAGGTGCGACAGCGTGAAGGCCGGCAGCCTGCGGATGGCGAAGCGCTCGTGCTCCCAGGCCAGCACGTCGTCCGCCAGGTTAATCTTCTTGTGCACCATGGAGAAACGCACCTCAGGGAACTGGTGCGCCGCCACCTGCGGGCCAACGAGGGCGCTCAGGCTGGCGACCGGACGACCCGCCCACCCGCCCGGGACCACGCCCACCCGCCCGGGACCACGCCCACTCCAGCGGCCCCATCCAAAGCCACGCCCGCTCACCTATGACCACGCCCTCTTCTGACCCACGCCCACCCTGTCTGTTGCCACACCCATTTTCCCACCTGGTCCACTCAAGGTCGTCCACCCTTCTGTAACCACGCCCACTTTACCGCTCATCCTATCAAGGCCCCACCCGTGGCCACACCCACTCCCCCAGGCCCCACCCGCCTCGCCTTGTGCTGGCCACGCCCACACCAGGAGTCAGCGCCTCGACACGCACCGTCTCAAGTTCCCGCAGGAAGGCATGCTGCAGCGTTCCCTCCCGCGGCGGCTTGGACACGTGCAGGTGCAGGCTGCTGCCCCGGCCCACCGTGTCCAGGCACAGGACGAAGGCCACGTTGTCCTGCAGCAGGCTGGAGTCTGGGGGAGGGGGCAGCGCGGGCTCGCGGGGGGCTGCGGAACCGGGGGTCTCGGGTCCCCCTCCACCCCTGCGCCTCTCACTCCCCGCAGCCAGGCCGCTCACCTGTGTGGTCCAGGTTGTCCTCCAGCCAGCGCTTGGTGCCCTGGTAGTTGAACTTGCCCCCTCCCGAAGCGAAGAACAGGAGGTTGTACCTGCGGGGAGGATGGGGCCACAGCGAGGCTCAGCTGGGACAGGTGGGCGTGTGGGTGCAGAGACGGGGACAGCCCGCGGGCCATGTGGTGTGGTTTTGTTTTTATTTTCGCCTTTTTGAGACAGGGTCTCACTATGCAGTTCAGGCTGGTCTTGAGCTCACTTTGTAGCCCAGGCTGGTCTCGAACTTGCAAGGATTCTCCTGCCTCAGCCTCCCGAGTGCTGGGATTACACGCGTGCACACCACACCTGGTTTAAATAGCTGCGATTATGGGAGTGAGGGAAGAGGGCTGCTTGCATTTTTTGGCGGGGGAGGGGTTCCAGAAGTCGAACTCATGACCTTGCATTTGCTAGGTAGGCCTTTATGCCTCGCGCCCATGTGGTGCGTTTTGCATAAGGTGCATCCCACCTGAAGCCCTCTTGGAGAGCCCCTCAGCACCCCTGCTTGCTCCTGTGGCGGGGTGCAATGCGCCCCGGTGCCACACCCACCAGACCCAAAGCGCCTTGGAACAGGATCTCTGCCAATGCCACCAGCTAGGATGCCGCCGTGCCGGGGTCAGGGGTGCCCTCCATCCAGCGGCTGTGTCCTCACAGGAAGAGGCATTGGGACACACAGGGGGACAGCTGTGACCATGACAACAACAGAGACCAGAGAGGCGCAGACACGAACCAAGGGATGCTTGGGGCCCCACGAAGGGGGCTCTGCGCTTGGCCCGTGGCTGAAACACAGGCCCCCGTGACACTTGAGCCCCACAGAGACACCAGAGGATGCTTCAGCCTGAGTCTGGGACCCACCGATGGTAAAAGCGGACACAGAGCCCGGCGTGGAGGCGCACACCTGTCATCCCAGCACTCTGGGAGGCTGAGGCAGGAGGACTGCAAGGTGGAGTCCAGCCTCGGCGACTTAGTGAAACCCTGCCTGGAAGTGTAAAAACTCCAGAAGGGGCTGGGGATGTAGCTCAGCTCAAAGCCCCGAGTCCCCAGTGGTGCAGCCAGTCCTCCATGCGCTGAGCTGTCGCCCCAGCCTGAGAGGTGACTCTGAAGTGTGTGCCAAGCTCTGCCACAATCCACCAGGGACCAGGGCGCCCGTGGACCCCCGCGGGCACACACGGGGCTCCCTGCCTCCCAGGAACCCGGCTCCCACGGGGCGGCCTTTGCTGCCTGCTGCTCAGTGTGCCGGCTCGCCACCCGCCACTGTGGCTCCGCTGTGACAGTTCAGCAGGTGGCCGAGCCCCAGCCATTCCCAGGCCTGCCCTGCTGCACCCACTGCCACAGCAGCAGGACGAGCCGGTCGTTCCGGGTCCTGCAGTGCTGCTTTACGGCTTCTGCAAAAGGGACGCTGTCCCCTTAACTATGTTTAACCTGCTGAACTCAGACGAGACGGCTGGTGCGGGGCAGCTACCCTGTGACCGTGAGGAGAAGGCCACGAGAGGGGTCCCACGCGTGGTGGCCCTGAGCCCAGCCCCTGTGGTCCCTGCCTCTGAGGGGATCAAACAGCTGTCTGCCTAAGCCAGGGCCTCACTTGGGGTGCTGCTACCCCCAGGAGTCCCTCGGCCATGTCTTGAGACTCCTGTGCTTGTCGAGACTGCCGTGGGTGGAGGCCGGGGACCGTGCCCGGCACCCACAGTGCCCAGGACACCCCCGCAGAGAACGGCCCGGCCGTGGTATCCCCAGGCCCCGCGCGGTGGGTGGGGGCCCTGGCGGCGACTCACGCGGCATGGGTGCGCTTGTAGGTGTAGAGCCGGGAGAAGAGGCGCGCCAGCTCCAGCAGCACGGAGACGCCGCTCCCGTTGGAGTCCGCGCCCAGCGACAGCCACTGCGGGCGGAGACGCTGAGGTCAGGGCCCGCCTGGCTCCCGCCCGCCCCGCAGCCTCTAGGGCCCCGTCTGGCAGGATGGCTCCCTCCTCTGCACAGACCCCGACTCGGGACTCCAGGGCGCCCGGGGGGACACGGCTCAGCCGCCCGGACTCGTTTCTGTCCTAAAGCAATGCTGCCGACAAGACTGGGACCGTCCCAGGAGCCCGGCGCCCAGCGTCACCCTGGCACTAAAGTTCACGGGGGTGACCCCGCGCTCGGTGGGACGCCTGACACACAGGACGCACGGCGTGGGCTCCGTGGACAGGAAATGCCCGGGACAGGTGACACCAGAGACAGGAAGTGGACTCGTGGGTGCCGGGGCCGGGAGGGGATGGGTGACTGCTCGTGGTGTGGCAGAAAGTTCTGGAAGTAGACAGTGGCGACAGCTGCTCAACCCTACGGATGTGCCGAAAGCGGCGATCGGCGCCCCTGCGTGGTGGGGCTGTTCCTGTCCTGTGATGCTGTGAGCTGAGCCAAGGCCACCGTGGTGGGGGGCAGGGGGCGGGGACACACGTACCGGGGCCACCCCGAAAGCGTCGTAGTGGGCCACGATGACGATGGTGGGGAGGTCCTCTCCGCCCAGCCCTGTCAGCCGCCCCTGCGGAAAGACGGTGTGAGACGGGGCGTCTTCACCCCAGCGAGTGAGGGACACGGGGTCGGGAGTCCCTGCTCCCTGGGTCGCGTCCCCTCCCACGGGACGCGTCTGCTGGGGCTGGGAGGGCCCCAGGGACTCCCTGAGCTGGAGAGGGAGCCGCACCTGTCATGGCCACCAAGCCTGAACTTCCCGCCTCCTCGGTGGCTCTGGGACCCTCCCGGGAAGGGCACGGAGGGGGACTTCCGGCCCTGGCACAACTTGAGAAAGCTGCTATGGGTGACGGTGCCTCTGGGCGTGACCAGGTGCCAATAAAACTTTATTGACACAACAAGCAGAGGGCCAGACTTGGCCTAACAGCCACAGCCGGTGGGACCCGAGGTTTCCGCAGCATACATTCCCAGCTGGAACCTGGGCCACCCTGCCAGGTGTGACGGCTCACGCCTGTCATCCTCATGCTCTGGGAGGCTGAGGCATGAGGATCCCACGTTTCAGCCCAGCCTGGGCAACTTAATAACCGAGTGAGAATTTGGCTCAAAACAAAACAAAAAATTAAAAAGGGCTGCAGATACAGCTCAGTGCAAAGGCCAGAACTGAATCCCTAGTATCGCAAAACAGAACACTTAAAAATGAAGACAGGCGAGCCAGGCCTGGCCCTGCCCGGGCAGCCGCCAGGAGCCAGCAGGATCACAGCGTCCGCCTCCTGCTCAGGGCACCCGGAAGCTTCCAGGACCAATGAGGGGCCGGCCATGCCAACAGACAGACCCCTAAACGGCAAGAAGGGCCCCCTCGGCAGTCCACACCCGAGTGACCAGGGCCCTCTGTGCAGCTCCAGAGAACGGGGTCTGCACCCCTGCCCTGCTCAGCCTGTCACCCGGCCCCCCACATACTCCACTGACTGCTGGCCGTGCCCAGCCCGAGCCCTGGGCCGTCCACCTACCCCCCTGCAGGCTGTGGCCTCTTGGCCCAGGTGTCCCATGCTGAGAGCCCTCCCTGAACCCCTGCCAGTTGGTGATGACAGCCGCTGCCCTTGGACGTCCACACCGGAAGTGAGGTTTTGGAGGGAGGGTCAGGGGCCGGCTGGGTCACTGCTGCCCACTGTACTAGGTCCCCGGGGCAGGGCTGGCAGTCGTGCTAAGGCCCAGGGGTGCGGCGGGGATCAGGCGGCCGGCACTCACCTCCACGCTGGTGATCAGCCAGTCGGTCACGGCCTTGCTCTGGACCCCGCTGGTGACCATCTGGAAGCCGTTGGCGGTAGCCGTGTGCAGAAGCACTAAGGACAAGGCCAGGTGGTCGCTGAGGTCAGGTGCCCCAGGTGACAGCCCTGCGCTTGCATTTGCACCCAGGCGCAAACACTATCAAACCAGGCGTGGTGGTACACGCCTGCAATTCCAGTACTTGGGAGGCTGAGACAGGAGGATCGCCATGAGTTCGAGGTCAGCCTGGCCTACCCAGTGGGTTCAAGGCCAGGCTGGGCTACATAATGAAACCCTGCCTCAAACAACCGTAAAAGAAAGAAACCAACACAGTCATGGGCTTGGGGAACAGTTCAGTGGGAGTATTTGCCTAGCCCAGGTCAGGCTCTGGGCTCCAACCGAAGAACCACAAAAAACCCCAAGCAGCTAAATAAATAAAAACCACACACAGTCACTTGGGTCTGCGAGACCCCATCACGAGCAGCTGAGGAAGCAGGCACCCCAGGAACTCTATTTTTGAGTCTCACCACACTTAAAAATTATTTAGCTATGACTGGTATGTTTCATTTTATATTGTTTTTTTCTTCTACCCAATGTAAATCAAATACTTCCTCAAGGCAATAAAAATTCTACCTCAGTGACATTTTAACCACTATGTGATATTCCCCTGAGAATGATTTTTTTCTTTTCCTTTTTTTTTTTGCAAAAACTCCCCTCTATGGCAGTTTAAAAAGGCTTTTGTCTAGTCTTCCATTGTGACCAGGGGTGGGACGCTTTCTGTTATAGGGCTAGAGAGTTACTGCGTTCAGCTTTGTGGGCCAAATGGCTTGCCGTAGGTGACCATTGTGTGTGGGTAGGGAGGGTTAGCCCGGTGTGCCAATAAAACTTTATTTACAAAAGCAGGGACCAGAGGCTAGAGTACACCAGGCCCACACCACTTGGACACATATTGCCAAAGTGCTTCCAGGGGACCCGGGCAGGGTCCGACAGCTCGCCCGTCCCTTCAACCACCTTGCGGCATTTATTTATTTACTGTGGTGGCGGGGACGGAACCCAGGTTCCCCGATCATGCTAACAATCACTTGCCACTGAGCTGCACCCCCAGCTCCTGGCTTCCTCTTTCTGCTTTAATAGGCTACAGGGCCTTCAGCTGCGGGGCGCTGGTAACTTCTGTGCTCTTCCTTTCCTTTTTGTTTTTCTCCTGGTACTGGGGATTGAACCTAGGGCCCTTTGTACTGAGCTACGTCTGCAGACTTTTTTTTTTTTGGAGACGGAGTCTTACTAAGTTGCCTGGGCTGGGTTTACACCTGCGACCTTCCTGCCTCGGCCTCCTGAGTAGCTTGGATGATGGGCAGGCACCATCACGCCTGGCCATGGTCTTACTCTGAGTGGCCCTCACTGGACAGGGCTGGAGACACCCTCAGGCAGCCGCCCCTGCCGTGCCCACCTTCAGCGGCCGAGGCTGAGCCCTGGGAGGCAGAGGCGGCCTGGGTTTGCTCGTAGATGGACAGCAGGGCCTCGTCCTCCACGGCGAAGTACACGGGGACAATGGTCTCCATGGCCAGCATCTCGGGCTCGATCTCCATGAATTGCTGCGGGGTGACAGCGCGTTCAGGGGGCTCTGCCCAGGCAGCCCCGCTCCCCCTCCTCCTCCTCCGCGGACGCCCCTCCTGTGGGGCCCCCAGACCCCTCTCCTTACACGCAGGCCTCCCCTGGGCCAGCCTGTGCCCTGGGGGACGTCCCGGGCAGGGAGTGGGGCGTCGGGGAGGAAGGGACCACGCACCCTCACCTCCCCAAGGGCCGCGGGCTCAGAGAGGTGAAGCAACCGGACCAGGGTCACACAGCAGCAGGCCCCGCCCCGGGGCGGTGCCGGTCACTCACCCGGACGACGTCCTGGGGCACGGCGGCCATGGCCCGCGGCAGGATGATGACCACGGCGCCCGCCGACTGCCGCAGCGCCTTCTGGTACTGCGCGTAGGAGAAGTCCACCAGCCGCATGAGCACGCAGCGGCGGCTCACCACGTCCGCCTCCGCCGTGCGCGCCTCCGTGTTGAGCACCGCGTTCCGCGTGCCTGCGAGGGGGGCGCGGTCACGTCGGGGCTCCCGCGTGGTCGCCGCCCCTCCCGGCTCAGCCTGGCCTTCCCCGCGCAGCCTCGGGTGCGACTGTGAGCCGAGGGGACGTTCTGCCCCTCCGGCGCTGGGGGACGGACCCAGGGCCTCCGCTGCATCCCCCGCTTATTTGCTGAGGCAGGGTCTTGCTAAGTTACTGGCGTTTTCTAGCAAAGCTGAGGGCTGGGGGCCCAGAACTCTGAGCGGTCACCCCGTCCCCATGAGGCTCCCGGGGACACGTGGGCTCCATGTGCACGGGGTCCAGGTCCTTCTCTGCGTGGTATCGCAGCCTCCGCCCACGCCATGCCAGGAGCTCCCCCGCCATGACAGCCACTCGATGGGACCCAGCGTGCGTGAGGAACAGGACCGCCAGGAGGAGCCCCTGCCCTGCCCTGCCCGGCGCGTCGGGGAGCAGAGAGGCCGGGGTGGGGACGGTGGGGTCCAGATGGACACCGCTGCCCTCCTGGGCTCCGGCGTGCGGGCTCTGGCTGCTAAGGGGGCGGCCCCGGGGCGCCAGGGTCAGGAGCCAGCAGGGGTCCGGCCCTGGCGCTGCGCCTGCCCTCTTGGTGTCGCAGGGACGGACACTCGCTGGCTTCCCAGGGCTGCCTGCGTCAGCGCTTGAGGCCCGAGGGTGAAGAACCCCGCTTTCCCTCCGCCTCGTCCACTTCCGGCGCCCACCCGACAGCGTCCTGCAAGCCTGGCTCCTCCTCTGGGGGGGGAACTCGGTGCCCAGCAGGCGCGGGCGTCACATTAACCCATTATGGGGACGCTGTGGGGTGCAGCCCCGATAGCACCCAGCTTATCCATGCTGCACGCAGACCTTGGGCCCCAATTCAGGTGGCT
>RJWM01042740.1:0-14177 GCA_004363535.1 Dasyprocta punctata
CAGCACACGGCCTGGCCTAAAGCTCAAAGCCACTGCAGTGAAATCCAGCATGAGGAAGGAAATAAGAGGCCCTGGACCCACAACAGGGCCCAGAGACAAAGCCTCCAGCTTCAGGGAGAGCCCTACATGGGGTAGGAGGCACTCACATTTTAAACAGAAACACTAAATTTCCTGGAAGAGAAAATAGATAGAAATCTCAAAGACATAGTTGTAGGCAGAGACTTCATACAATATCCAGACTGCAAGGAAAATATGACAAAGAATCAACAAATGGTGTCTCACCTTATTAAAAAACTTTTGCACAACAAAATAAATCACCAACAGAGTGAAAAGACAACACACAAAGTGGAAACAAATTATAGTTAGACTTATATCTAGAACACGTAAAGAATTGAAAATAATCATATCCCCTAATTTAATGACACAAACCAAAAATGGGATTCTGAGTTGAATACGGACTTCTCAGATGAAGAAATACAAAAAGCCAAAAATACATGAAAAAATGTTCAACATCACTGGTCATTTGAGAGATGCCATCTCTCAGTAGACAGAATGACTATCAACAAAATATCAACCATTAATACATGCTGGAGAGGCTGTGGGGAAAAAGGAACACTTCTCCACTGTTGGTGGAGTATTATTGGTACAACCACTGTGGAAATCAGTGTGAAGATTCTTCAAAAAACTAGAATTAGTGGTCCCATTTGAACCAGTTATTTTACTTCTGGGTATCTTCCCAGAAAAATTAAAAATGTCATATCACAGTGATATATGTGCACCGTGTGTATAGCAGAACAATTTGTAATAGCTAGATCTTGGAAACAACCCAAATGCTCATCAATTGAAGGATGGATAGAAAAAGATATGTTTTTTTTTTATATTATGGAGTACTACTCATCCATAAAGAAGGATAAACTTGAGACGTTTTTAGGTAAGTGGATGCAGCTCAAGACCATACTCATAAATGAAATAAAGCAGACCCATATGTGTAAACTTTATATTATGTCACTGGTGTGAGAAATTGAATGAGTAAATAAGATCTAAAATAGATATTGTGAATTGGGAGAAATCTTTAAAAAAAAAAGACAAACTATGATGGGGAAAAGAGAAAGGGAAAAAGAAAAAAAAACATGCACACACGAGACATGATCATTACACAGTTAGTTTCTCTTAGTTCATTGAAAAGAAAGGTTTGTGCTAATATTGTTTGAACAAGGCATCATATCTATGTCTTGTGCTCTGAATAATTACTATGAAGATAGAATGTGGCACCAAGGCCAAGAGACTAAAACCAAATAGGAGGAGTGGTACCACATCAAAATAGGGAGCATCTGCACAGCAAAGAGAAAAGTTCTGCATACAGAGGAAGCAGCCTACAAAATAGAAGAAAGTATTTGATCTGATATAGAATAAACAATGGAAATATTTATGAAACCTTTGAAACAATACCAAAATATACACAGTTTATAAAGAAACAAAGGATTTGAATTTACTTTTCTTCAATGAAAAAGTGGTCATGAGGGTTAGAGACATTCCTCTTTTAAGAACTGACCTCAATTCCAGCAAACAAGTCATTAAATGAACTGGTTGATAAAATGATGAATTGCATATAGTATGCACAGTGCCATATTAAGAATAAAGAAGTGGTCAAAGGAAACTCCAGCTCAATGACTTCCTTTATTTGCACGACTTTTACGTGCAGTACAATGATGTGTAACAGAACGTAAAAATGCAGTGCTGTCCTCTACAGTACAATCAGCAAAACATACAGTGCTGCATAAATAAAGACACTGAGTCTCTATAAACAAGATATACAAAACTGCAAAAAAAAAAATGACTCGTAAGTCCCAGAGGCACTTCATCAGTCAAAAGAATACACCTCAGTGTGTGAGTCCTCACAGTAGTCTAAAAGGTCAGTTTTAAATGAGTAATCTCTGTATAAAAACAAATCCAACATCATTGATCATAAGATAAGTGCACATCTAAAATTTTTGAGCACTGTAATATTAAACTGTGAATATGTACAGTGCCAGCAACAAATTAATAATTAAAAATTAGATGAAACATTTCAAACAGGGTCAGAAGTGTGCTAATGAATACAGAGCATCACAGATTATTCATCCTGTTCATTATGGAGAAAATCATTATGTTTCTATTTTGGAGATACTTGGGGCCTGTTCCCCTAGGAATGTCTGTGGGTTTCATCAACAGTGAAATGACTGGATAAAAACAACCGCACTGAGAGGTCTTCACAGTGTACACACACTTGTATTTGCCGTTCCTTAGGTAAGAAAAATTCTTAGATAATTTGAAACATATTTGTGTAGCTAAAACCTAACATTTCAGGGATATCTACGTTATTTTTAGAAAATATTTCGCTCTTGAAAACCAAACATTCAACATTGTGTGTTCCGAGTGTGAATAATGTATATAAATTAGGAGCTAATGTATACAGTCTTACCTAAGAATATAAAAAAGCACTTCTCATATGAAAGAAAACAATAAGGGACCGGGGATTTAGCGCAGCAGTTCAAGGGCCTGACTGGCAAGAGCACAGTCATGAGTTCTATCTCCAATACAAAAAAAAAAAAAAAAAAAGAAAAGAAAAGAAAAGAAAGAAAGAATACAATAGAAAATATTTAAGTTATATTTGTATAAGTAAATAAGAGGGCTATCTATATAGTGTATTCTTTAATTCTAATGACTGATGAAGATAGTTTGAAACAAGAACTTATCACAGAATCTATCAATAGAGGGTAAGGAAACGTTTGATATATTCAACTATCTGGAGACTTACGTTTTGATATTATAAGGAAAACTATCAAAGATTATTTAAAATTTGTATCAGAGATATCATAAAGTATTCATTTAAATTACTATTTATTTCCTATTTGTTCAGTTTTAGTTATTGAAAAATATCAACACACATCAAGAATTCTGTTTGCTTTCATTCGTTAGAGTACACGGATTGCCCAGTAGTTCCATAAAACAGTTCACACTAAAAGTCAGGTAAGCATTGTGAAAATTGTGATGCACTGTAAGGAAGACTAAGTAACTTTGATTCTATAATTGTTTATCAAGGAATAATCTGTAAGTGTGAAATAGCATTAATAGACACACATGTCCATTCCTGCAGTATGTTCTCAGTAAGTAACTGTCATTGTTTCTCTTACAATTTGCAAATTTAGAGTTGTATCATGCAACTCAAGTTAGTTGGAATTTTAAATTTTCTATTCAATCTGGAATTCCAGTAGTAGATTTACATTTATTTTTAAAATGATCCTATTTCATTCAATATTCAAGTTAGTTGGAATTTTAAATTTTCTATTCAATCTGGAATTCCAGTAGTAGATTTACATTTATTTTTAAAATGATCCTACTTTATTCAATATTCAAGTATCACAGTTATTTTTGTTTAAGTCTAAATTCCTAGAATATGTGATAATATTAACTTTCTCATACCATTATCACATTTCTTTTATGCAGCAAGTAGAAATAACTTGTTGAGAAAATTTAGCTACATAATTTTATTTACTCAATAAAAATGGAAGCCTATGGCAATGTAGAAAAGCAGTACAGTAAATCGCATGAATATTTCTTAAAATTCATACAATTCACAGAGCAGTTTATTGCCTAAAAAAAATTTCAGATATATAAACTGTTAGCAGGAGAAAATACTGCAATTCAAAATATTTTTCATTGCATTTAGTTGTGTTGGGATACTTTACAGGGCTAGGAAATTAAACTTATTTTTAATTATAGTTTTTGAAAAATTCAATTTTGGCATTACTTTCCATCAAATATTAAGTGCCATTCTGCAAAATTAATATTAATGTTTACAGTCTAGATTTGATAGAAAAGTGAATCTATTTCAATGTCACATCCGTGATGCAATATATTGATACCATGAAATAAGGAGTATTTTATTTTATTTGTGGCACTGGGGATTGAACTCACAACCTCATGCCTGTCAGGCAGGCATGTAAGTCACTGAGCCAAACTGTCGGCCCTAATAAGGAGTATTTTAAATAGTCGCTTTGTGTTCTAATGTGATTTAATGGGAAAGGAGCTAATACAATCCAGGGGAACATTAGCCAGTCAAGCTGATACGTAGGACACACGGTGCTATTTACAAAGTGTATACATACACATTGTGCATTTTATACAGTGATTGATATGAGCTCTCCTCTCAGTCCTATTTATACCTGTTGCTGGGAAATTATATGCTGTCTGTACACACACTCATATATATTTAAGGTTAAAATGAGGTTCATTTTCTCCTAGAAACATAATCTACCACTTTGAGTATCTTCAGGTTTGCCCTGTACGTGGCAGCATGAAGAATCTCACTGAAGTCACCGCATTTGTGCTGAAGGGCTTCACTGACAACCCTGAGCTGCAGCTCGTCCTCTTCTTCCTCTTTCTAGCAGTTTACCTTTTCACTCTCCTGGGAAATTTAGGGCTGATTGTGCTGGTCATTGGGGATTCTCGACTGCACAACCCAATGTACTATTTTCTGAGTGTCTTGTCCTCTGTGGATGCCTGCTATTCCTCTGTGATTACCCCAAATATGTTGGTAAATTTCATGTCAAAGGAGAAAATTATTTCGCTCTTTGGATGTGCAGCACAGTTGTTTCTGGCTGTGCTGTTTGGAACCACAGAATGCTTTGTCTTGGCAGCAATGGCTTATGACCGTTACATGGCCATCTGCAACCCGCTCCTCTATTCCGTGAGCATGACACCCAGGGTCTACGTGCTACTCATCATCTCTTCCTTCCTAGGCGGGATTCTGCACGCCACTGTGCGCACAGCAGGCACTTTCAGCCTGTCCTTCTGTGGACCTAATGTCATCCAACATATCTTCTGTGATGTCCCTGCTCTGCTTGCAATTTCTTGCTCTGACACTCACACAAACCAGTTGCTACTCTTTTACGTTGCTGGCTCCATTGAAATGTTTACTGTAGCAATCGTCCTGATCTCCTATGGCTTCATTCTGTCAGCTATTCTCAGGACACACTCTGCAGAAGGGAGAAGAAAAGTCTTCTCTACATGTGGCTCTCACCTCACTGGAGTGTCCATTTTCCATGGAACTATTCTTTTCATGTACGTGAGACCAAGTTCCAACTACGCCTTGGAGCACGACATGGTGGTGTCCATATTCTACACCATTGTGATTGCAGCACTAAATCCCATCATCTACAGTTTGAGGAACAAAGATGTCAAATTTGCAATGCAAAAAGTGTTTGGGGAAAAACGGTTTATGAAGACAGTGTATTTTTCACCCTAAACTATTACTAAAATTTGAAATTGATATTCTGCATGTTAGTGTAAAGAGAGTGTGATGAAAATGTTTACTAGTATGAATCGTTCCTCTGTGAACATTTAAGATAAAGAATATGAGGAATCCTCTCTTGAGATAGATTGAAAGCAGAAATAAAGTACCATTCATTTGCTTTTGCAAAGTTCCTTACAATATTTGTATGTATTTCCATACACAAATTCTGGTACCCAGAAAATGCAGAAAGGGCACACACAGCCCTGTATCTATGTAGACTTTAGGACACTGTGTATTGTATTTCTCTAGCCTGTCTGAATGGTGTTTGCCTTGTTCATTTCTCTTTAATTATTACATTTAAATTATAATTTTGTGAATTCATTTATTCCCTCAAGGATTCCTGCTATTCATTAACTATAGTAACACTCTTAGTCCATAGAGTATAACCAAGTGTAATTTTTTAAAATGTGCTTAATACATTTAAACAACACAGCAACAGTCAAATGCAGGATATACAGGGACATACATGCTCCATATATATTCCTACACAGTGCCGCAGAAATGATTTTATTCTTGTGGGGGGAATTCCTTGTGATACCACATTACTTACTTCAAACATTAAATGTCAGATCACTCCCCTGATCAGTTTGCAGTCAAAGAGTACATGTTAGAACCGATCAGAGTATATGAGATTATATGCATTTTTCTGTGTCTCTGTATGTTACTAAGAATTGAAGAGTTCCTTAAACAGCTTCACATTAGAAACACTGGTGCATTTTATGCATCCATGAGTTTTTACCTTTGCATCATAGGACTCAATCACAATTTTAGTGAAAGAATAAACCATAGACTTGAAAATTATACACTTGTTAAATTAATAAATAGTAGACCATTAATCCATAGGTCAATGGATAGCAAATATAAATTAATAATTCTAAATAAACAAATGTCTCATGGTTCATGTTTGTTCGCTATTTTAAAATAACCTAAAAATTTCAAATATAGCATTACACTAAATGCTGTTCAAACTCATGAACTTCATATAAATTTAAAAGCTGGAAACTGAAAAGTGGTGGTGAGGAAGTGAAAGGCTCCATTCTCCTGGAGGGAGTTTAGCGCTGATGGACATTTTACCAAATAATTTACAAACTTCTGCTAAGTTTATGCATTCAGCCAAATGGGACAATGTCTTATAGGTAAATGAATTTACATACAGGAACTCAAAAAAATCCAAATGAAAAAATAAGATATTGGGGAGTATATTAGAAAAATTTGTGCAATTTTTTGCAAAAGTATAGAATGTTTTGCTGATGAAAACATAAGTTAAAAAATAACTGCACATGGCAGATATCACTTGCATCAGAAAACTGATTTAACTGGATAGGACTAGAATTCATTGAAACAGAAAGCTGCATACAAACACTATCAATTATATAAATATAATTTTATGGTAAATTGGGTAAAAGATAGAGTAATGTATATATATATATATGTCTGTGGCACTCTACCATAATTCTCATAATGGACATATTTCTAAATTAGGTGACAATATATTAATATGCTATAATTTATATAATTGAGTAAACTCATTTTCATTTTTAAAATTTCAATAATTGAGTGAGAACCTGACATGAACAACTTGGAAGGCAGATGTCTTATTTTGGTTCATGATTCAGAGGTTTCAGTCCACGGTCTACTGATTCTATTGGTTTTGGCCGGCAGCAAGTCAAATATAGCAGAAAAAGCAAGGAAGAGGAAAGCTGCAAAGCATGGCAGCCGGGAATCAGAGAGGATCAAGGAGTCAGCAAAGAAAGATCTTGAGACCAGATGTACACCTTGTGGTCACCCCCATGATCTACTAGGCTCATCATCTTTACGCAGCACCTACCTATAATGCTATCCAACTATTGCTGCCTTCATAATCTGATCATTTTCCAAAGAGTCCATGAGCCCTCAACTAAACCTTTCATTTTAGGAGGCATTTCTGTTCCATACCATGACACTCCCATAGTTGCAATTACAAATACCATCACTTGTATTTGAATGACTTGATCACACATCACCTAATCCAAAGGAAAACCAAGGCCCTGGTAAACTCAGGTCATTTTCCATGGACTCACTGCTACCAGATTCCAGTTCCAAGCAATCTTGTCCTTTCTGGGATCTGTGTAACCAACTAATCATGCCATGTGGTTTGGATACCCATAATATTGTTCTCAAATTCCTGGTGCCATCACTGGGTTAGTCTTGGGGGTGAATTAGTTCCTGTTTCATTATGTCCTCTACAGCACAGGCATCAATCACTTTCTTTAATTTCTCACTGACTATCAAGATTACATCTTCACAGTTTCAAGCTTTGACTTAAATGAAAAATAAGTCCCCCCAAAACCCCATTCCATAAATAAAATGGAACTGACAGAGAGAGTTGGCTCCTCCAGCAGCTGAGCTTCCTCCCATTGCTGTGAGAGTCCCTGCAGGCCTTGTGCTTACTCAGGTTTTGCTCTGTTCCCTCTTGATGTCTGCTAGTCTGAGTCCCTTACCAATAGCACCCTTCTTCACTACCAGAGTCCTGGAAGAAACAGTAGAAAAGGTCTCACTGTTATTTTGCTGAACCCTGCTGCCAACCTACCTCATTTTGTTTGCAAATGTGTATCTCTTAAATAGGTTGAAATTTTCTGAGTTTCATCAGGCGTGGTGGTGCATGCCTTTAATCCCAATACTCAGAAGCCTGAGGCAGGAGGATTGTCAGGAGTTCAAGTCCCAGCCTGGACTCACAGTGAATTCAAGACCCCCCCTGAACTACATGATGAGACCCTGTCTGAAAAAGAAAAACAACAAAACAAAATAAAACAAAACAACCAAAAAATTTCTGAGTGTTTCTCTTGCTTCATTTTTTAAAATATTATTTTGTTTTATTTTGTAAACCATTTCTTCCCCCAAGAGTTTCCTTTATAAGTCAACTATAGTACAAAAGCAGTCTTAGAACACAAAATACACAAAAGGTTATTTCCCTAAAATATGTTTGAGTAATTTAAATAACATCTCAATCATATAGATGCAGAACATTTTCCATGGCAACATTTAGCTACACAAAAATGATTTTCTTTTCGTTGAGAAGCTCTGCTAGATTATATCACATTTTTCCTTGAATCACATGTCAAAGTCGCAACCATTGATATTTAGCATTAGTCCATCTCAAATAACACAAGAATTTGTCTTGAGTTTATATGTATATATACATGTTAATGATCATGTCTATTAATGTATATATTATTAAACTTTAAATGCTGCTCTAAATTGCAAAGGAAAATATTGTTGAGCTTTATAATTTTTTCAATTTGCCTCATATCAATCATAAATAGTAATACAACAAGCAAATAAATTAAGTTAATATAATTATACATGTACTGAATTAATAATGATCTCAAAATCCACAGTAAACTGGAGAAAATATATGCACAAAATTCATAAAAATAGAATAGTCTTATGAGTAATGTATTATTTTAATGTATTTGCTTTTCATACAAATAATAATATTTGTAAATGCAGAATGGTATCATACACTCATATAATCCCATAATTCATAAGAATGTATCAATTTATGATTTATAATTTATTTTTTATTTATTTTAAAGAGAACAAAACAAAAATCAAGAAGCAAACAAAACATCAAAACAATGACAAAACAAAATAACAACAACTACAACAAACAATAGTAATATAGAATTTCAAAACAAGATGATAGGAATTTAACAATGGTTGTTGTATTGCATGTTGTCATTAAAGCAGTTGCTCAGGTTACCAGATACAAGCATCCAAGATTGTTCAGACAATGTAATTTTCCTTTAAGCAGTTTCTTTCCCTTTTACGATATCTATTGTAACTTTTGAATCTTATTTAATCTTTCAGAGTCTTACGCTAGTGAGATAATACAGTGTTTGCACATGCAAGTCTGTTTTGTTTTACTTATGAATATGGTTTCTAGTTGCATCTATATACCTATAATAGCCTCAACTTTATCATTCTTTATGCCTGTGTAGTATTCCTTTGTATAAAAATACCTCATCTTTTTTATCCATTTCCTCAGTTGATGGGCATTTGGGATGTTTCCAAGATCTGGCTATTACAAATTGTGCAGCTATAAACATGGATGCCCATATATTGCTGTGGTATGATGTTTTCAATTCTTCTGGGAAAATACCAAAAAAGAATGGCTGGGTTGAGAAGAACCTCTAATCCTAGTTTTTTGAGGAATATCCACACTGATTTCCACAGTGGTTGTACCAGTCTACACTCCCACCAACAATGGAGAAGTGTTCCTTTCTCCCCACAGCTCCTCCAGCATTTGTTACTGGTTGATTTCTTGATGGTAGTCATTCTTTCTGGAGTGAGGTGAATCTTAGTGTTGTTTTACTTTGCCTTTCTCTAATGACCGGTGATATTTAACATTTTTTTCATGTATTTATTTGTCTTTTGTATTTCTTCAGCTGAGAAGTGTGTATTCATCTCAGATGCCAATTTTTGGCTTGGGTTTTTAAATTTGGTGGGTCTGATTTGTTTTAATTCTTTATATGTTCTAGATAAGAATCCATTGTCTGAGGGACATTTGGCTAAGATTTTTTCCCAGTGCATAGGTTTTCTTTTCACTTTGTTGGTGATTTTCTTTAACACAAAAAAAAAAATTTAATAAGATGAGATCCCAGTTGTTGATTCTGTGAAGCGTTTCCCATGCAATTCAGTATTTGCTAATGAAATTTCTGCCAATCCCTATGGCTTCAAGAATTTTACCTACTTTGTCTTTCAGAAGACTTAGTGTTTCTGTTTTAATATTTAGATCTTTGACCCATTGTAATCTTGGTTTAATGCATTGTGATAGATATGGATCTGGTTTTAGTTTCTGAAATATGGAAAGCCAGTTTTTCTAGCACCACTTATTAAAGAGACTATCTTTGTTCCAGTGAACATGTTTGGCCCCTTTGTGAAAGATTAGATGGCTGAGTGTGTTTGTAGCTGTGGCTCTGTCTTCTAATCCATTCCATTGATCTTCAGGTCTGTTTTGATTCCAGTACCATGCTGATTTTATCACAGTAGCTTTGTAATATAGTTTCAAGTCAAGGATTGTGATGCCTCCTGCCTTACCTTTGCTGTCCAGAATTGCCTTTGATATTCTAGGTCTCTTGTGGTTCCAGATGAATTTTAGGGAAGATTTCTCTAGCTCTGTGAGTTAGGCAAGTGGTATTTTGATTGGGATTGCATTAAATCTGTATAACATTTTCACAATGTTTCTTCTTCCAATCCATGAACAAGGGATGTCTTTCCATTTTCTAAAATCTTCTATTTCTTTATTCAGAGTACTGTAATTTTTGATGCATAGATCTTTTATTTCCTTTGTTAGATTGATTCCTAAGTATTTCATTATGGGAGCATTCTATTGTGAAGGATGTGGTTTCCCTTATTTCTCTCTCAGTGAGTTTGTTGTTTGTGTTTAGGAATGCTATTGTTTTTAAGTGTTGATTTTGTATCTAGCTACATTATTGAATTGGTTTATTAGATCTAGAAGTCTTTCAGTGGAGTTTTTGGCGTCTTCTATGTAGAATATCATGTAATCTGCAAATAATGATAGTTTAACTTCTTCATTTCCTATCCTTATTCCTTTTATTTCTCTCTTAATTGCTCTGGCTAATGTTTCCAGAACTATATTGAATAGGAGAGGTAATGATGGACATCTTTGTCTTGTTCCTGCTTTTAGGTTAGTTTTCAGTGTTTGTCCATTTAACAAGATGTTGGTTATTGGTTTATCATATATGGCTTTTATCAGATTGAGGCAAAGACCATCTATTCCAATTTTACTCTATGGAGTTTTTATCATGAATGAGCATTGGACTTTATAAAAAGCCTTTTCTGCATCTAGTGAGATGACCATGTGATTCTTATCTTTGACTCTGTTGATGTGATGTATTATGTTTATTGTTTTGTATATTTTGAACCATCCTTGAATTCCTGCAGTGAATCCCACTTGGTCATGATGTATAATCTTCATGATAATTTGCTGCATTCTGTTTGTGAGTATTTTACTGAGGACTTTTTATCTACGTCCATAAGGGAGATTGGCCTGTGGTTCTCTTTTTTGGTTGGGTCTTTCTCTGATTGTGGTATTAAGGTAATACTTGCTTCCAGCAATGAGTTAGGGAGTATTGCTTCCCTTTCAATTTTATTGAAGAGTTTGAGGAGTGTTGACATTAAATCTTTTCTAAATTTCTTTTAGAGACTGGGGATTTATCTCAGTGGCTTAAGCACCTGCCTGGCAGAAGCGAGGTTGTGAGTTTGATCCCTGGGATCAAACAAACAAACAAACAAAAAAAAGATAAAAAAAATTTTCTTTCAGAATTCATCTGTGAATCTATCAGAACCTGGACTTTGCTTTGTGGGTAAGTTTCTAATTACACTTTCAATATCATTAATGGAAATTGCGTTATTCAGAAGTTTTATATCTTCTTGAGCCAGCTTTAATAATTCATATGTTTCTAGGAATATGTCCATTTATTCTGTGATATTGAACCTATGAGGGTAAAGGTTTTCAAAGTATGTATTTTGAACTTCTGTATTTCTACAGTGTCTGTAGTGATTTCACCATTTTCATTCCCTATTGCATGAATTTGAGTTTTTCTTTTTTTTTTTCAGACAAGGTTGGGAAAATATTTAAAAGTTAGTAACTCCAAAGTGATAGTGAGGAAACAGAAATGAAAATATTGCCACAACATTAGTGTGACTATAAAAAGCCAGACATTTTGGAAAACAATTTGTAAATATCTGAAAAGTTCATATCAAAGAATAAGTTCCAACCAAGAGAATAAACATGGAAGGAGCAAAAACTCAAGAACAGGCAAAAGAAATGTGTTTAGTAAGGCAATCAGTAGTGCACCATGAGAGGTTTTTACATATGCACAAATTTTTGCCATACTTTTTGGTGATTACATGAGTTGGCATGAGACCTTGCCTGTGAAGGACAAGGGGTGGGACTGTGTTTACCTCAAGAGGAAAAAGCTAATTTGGATCAGTATCTGTATTCCCCAGAAGATGAAGGTATACAAAGAATTTCAATTTTTTAAAAGTTAGAGTTTTGATGTAAGAATAAATGCACAAGTGACATGTGAATGTATACAAAGTCAGTTGAAAGCTTATTTAATACTGATTATGAAAAACAAGGATACTTTCATTTTGCAAACTGCAAAGTAATGATATCACCATTTACAGGAATTCATAAAATTAATAGAATCACCTCTGTTAATGATACATTTGTTAAATTGGATAATTTGCAATTATGAAATATTTTGAGTATACCATGGAAACTAAGAGATATCCAAATATAATTTAAGAGATATTTTCCATATTACATGTAATAGGCAAAATGAATTATCAAGAATAAGCACAAATATCAGCAAAATACAACATTATCAGTTTAATAAAAATGACATGTCACGCAGAAAACAAATATACAAAAACATATTTACATCATATTTAAATAAATGTGCTCATGTGAAATCCATGCACCATAAAACTACAGTCTTTGTTTTTAAAGCATTAATTTAAACCCAGGTATAGTGGTGCATCTTGTAAACACAGCACTCACTAGGCTGAAACAGGAAGATCACACAATTTTGAGATCAGCTTGGGCAACCAGTGTGAGTGAGGACAGTGTGGAATGCATAGCAAAACTGTGACTCAATAAAGAAATAAATAAATAGGTTGATAAAGATAAGTCAATATAAAATTAAAGGTTTAATGGCACTCACTACAATCATATGGTAACCACCTTGTCTATCAAGTTGCATCAATTAGGCAGATATTGAAACTGCAGATTCCAGTTCTAATTTCCATCTCTCTCCAGTTCCTCAGGTATTTATATGCTGCACAATTTTTTAAAAAAATCTCTCAAAATTGTAATACTTAAATAAATAAACGTTCTGAAACACCTCCATCAGCACAATGACACGGGAAGGGTTTCCCCCCTCCCTCCCTTGCCTGTGCTCCGGGAACCTGCTCTCCATCGCTGTGCTTTTCTCCTCTGCACGGCTGCTGTCAAGGGCTCACAGGAAGAGTGGCCGGGTTTGTCTGGGTGCCTTGGACAGTTATCAGGTTTCCAAGCTTCTTACTTATTGAAGCTCTTCTTGGGATTTTATGTTTGGTTTTTATTTTATTTTATTTTATTTTATTTTATTTTATTTATTTATTTTGCGGCACCGGGTATTGAACTCACAACCTCGCACCGGTAAGCCGCTGAGCCAAATTCCCAGCCCTGGTTTTTTTTTTGAGGCAGGGTCGCACTGTGTTGCTCAGGCCGGTCTTGCGCTCGTGTTGTTGCCCAAGCCGGCCTCAAACTCACAGTGCTCCTCCTACCTCAGCTTCCCGAGTGCTGGGTTTAAAGGCGTGCGCCACCACGCCAGGCTCATGTGTGATTTTTAAATGTATTTATTATGCTTCATATAACTCCCACACCCTTGATATTTCACACGTGCAGTACAGCACTGTTACCTCAGAGCACAACGCTTGGCAGCAAGTCTCTGGAACTTGCTTACATGACGGAACTGAGAGGTTGCGTGTATTTTAGCGGTTTATCGTCGTTTGCTTTGTGTTTTATGTTCCGTTTTGCAGTACTGAGGATTGATCCGGGACTCAGCCCTGAGCTGCACCCCCAGCACAGCCCCCTCCCTCTTTACTGAGTCCTGGTCTCACACTTGGAATTCTCCTGCCTCAGTCACGTGCAGCCTAACCACTGGACAACGCACTCAGGAACCAGAGTATGATACTTTTGATTACTCCATTTTGCACAATAAGAAATAATTAATAGGGGATAAGAACTTGGTTTAATTTCTTGGTTGCTGTATTATATTAGGTAATCATA
>RJWM01042741.1:0-14219 GCA_004363535.1 Dasyprocta punctata
TTATCTGTCCTCCTTTTTTCTGTTCCTGTTTCCTTTTATATTAATATAATATTTTTGGGGATTGTATTTTATCTCCATTATTGTGTTAATAACAATTCCTCAGTTTTTCTAATGATTTATAGTATATATATTTGGCTTATCATAATATAACTCACATATATTGTAAAAAATTAAAATTGTCTTCCTGTTGTCATTTGTATTATTGCTATCATAAAATTTATTTCTCTATTTGTTATAAGTAGCACATTTTTACAATTAATGTTTCTCTAATTAGACAAGTATCCTTTAAAATGTTTTTTCATAAGTTAAAAACATTTGTTTCTTATATTTACTGTTGTCACCATTTTTCATTCCTTTTTATAGGTTCATATTTCCATGTGGTATTATTTTCCTTCTATTGGAAGATTTTCCCTTAATATTTTTTTAAATTTTATTTCAAAGATAGTGAAATGCAACAAAAGATAACAGAACAATCAAAACAAAGCAGTAGAACTGCCATAGAACTTCAGACAGAGATACTATGAAAACAATAGCTACTATATTGTATCTTGTTACTTTCAGAATAGTTGACCATTCCATCAGGCATAGCAAAAACAAACCAAAAACAAAATACAATAAAACCAATAAAAACAGGTTGTGAAATTAAAAAAAAAAAGAAAGAAACGAAAAATAAAATTAAGCAAACGAATGACAATAATATTGGGGCTCAAAGACAAGACAGGGGACAATCCCACCTATTTGCCACACTAAAAAGTGTCATCTACCCAAGAAATGCTGAGACTGTGGGCACCAGGCCTGCAAAACAATCCAGCAATACAAGTATTTGTAACCCAGTTGTCATGAACCCAGCAGGTCCTCCGGGCAGGCAGGATGCTGGCTGGGGGGAGGTCCTTGATTCATAGCCCACGCGCCAGCAGGCCTATGGGGCACCACTCTTTCTCTCCTCGTGGAGTCTGCACGGTCACGCAGGCTCACCAGGGAGGCGGGCTGGCTTGCTTCTGGTTGCGGCCTCTCACCCCAATCTGGATCATTCTTATGTGCCCCCAGTTTCTTTCTTTCTTTCTTTTTTTTTTTGTTATCAAGGATCGAACTCACGACCTTGCGCTTACCAGGCCAGCGCATGAGCCACTGAGCTAAATCCCCAGCCCACCCTCCAGGTTCTTATGATTCATGGTGTGTTTAAAAATATTGGGAAGTAGCCGGGTGTGGTGGCGCACGCCTTTAATCCCAGCACTCGGGAGGCTGAGGTAGGAGGAGCGTTGTGAGTTCTAGGCCGGCTTGGGCTACAACGCGAGCGCAAGGCCGGCCTGAGCTACATAGTGCGACCCTGCCTCAAAAAAACCAGGGCTGGAGAGTTTGACTCAGCGGCTTAAGCGCCTGCCCTGGCAAGCGCAAGGGTGTGAGTTCAATCCCCAGTGCCGCAAAAAAAAAAAAAAAAAAATATTGGGAAGTAGCCTGATGACTGATTCATGCCAGTAATTTCAGCACTATGGGTAGTCAAAATAAGACGATCACAGATTTGAGCCCAGCCTGGGCAACTTAGTTAACTTAGACCTGGCCTGAAAAAAAAAAAAAATTTAAAAAGGGATGTGGCCTGAGTTTGATTCCCAGTACAAAAAAAAAAAGAAAAAAAAAAAAGGGTATGAATGCATCTCAGTGCACAGGTGACTGGCTTCCTTCCCCAGTACCAGGATAGGATAAGATAGGACCAGACAAAAAGGAGTGAACGAGTAAAGGACTATGATGGCTAAATACTGTACCATTAAAAGGGGAAGGCCTAGGGCTGGGGATTTAGCTCAGCGGCACAAGCACCTGCCTGGCAAGCATGAGGTCGTGAGTTCGATCCCTGGTACAAAAAAAAAAAAGGTTGAGAGGAAGGGTGAGGAAGAGGTTCATGTTTGAGGGAAGGAAAAATTTGTTAAGGAAGCTAATAGTTGCCCAGGAGGGAATTTCTAGTAGACACTTAGAAATATGGAGGTGGAGCTGGAGTATATTGTCAGGACTGGAGATAAGAAGTTAGGAATAGAGCTGCGTGGGCATGGTGTTGCACGCCTATAATTGGGAGACTGAGACAGGAGGATCTCTGTGAATTCGAGTCCAGCCTTGGCTACATAGTGAGTTTAAGGTCAGCCTGAACTGCTTAGTGAGACTGTCTCAAAAAAAAAAAAAAGAATATTTTCGTAGACGTGGTAGTGAAATTGATGGATAAAGTTACTTGGAGAGAGAGTAGGGCTAAGGATGGGAATTTTCAGGTTGGTGTCAATCTGCCTTTTGCTGTTAAGCAGTATCAGAAAAGAAAAAAGGAAGAACAGTAGAGATATAATATAGATGATGCACAGGTGCTTTTCCTGTTATCACCTGCAGCTTTTTATGCTTTAAAATTTTTAAATGTGTTTGTTTTTTGTGGCACCAGGGATCGAACTCACAACCTCACGCCTGTCAGGCAGGCGCTTAAGCTGCTGAGCCAAACTCCCAGCCCTAGTTTTTTGAGACAGGGTTGCACTATCACGTTGTAGCCCAAGCTGGCCTCGAATTCACAACGCTCTGCCTACCTCAGCCTCCTGAGTGCTGGGATTAAAGGCGTGCACCACCACACTCGGCTTGTATTTGTTTTCTTGAGATAGGGTCTCACTGTGCAGTTCAGGCTGGCCTGGAGCTCACTACATAGCCTCAACCTTCCAGAGTGCTGGGGTTACAGGCTTGCACCCATGCACTCAGTTTAGCTGACCGTTTTTTGCACTGGTTCCCCTCTTGGAACATGGTTGGAGGAGGGTGGAGTGGGAATTGGTGTCTATACTCTGATTCCCTGGTGGCTGCCCAGGAGTTTATTCTATAAGTAACATGTGCTGACTGATTGCGCCACTGGAGCTCCACAACCTAGGAGTTTACTGCCCTGACAATTTGTTGAGCTGGGGAATAGCATTTCTTTCCCCTGCCCTGGTTCTGTTTTTGCTTTTAGTGAAAAGACAGAATCTGTGGCAGTGTCATAGAGTCAGTGTAGTTCTCTTCATAGAAACAAACAAACCGTAGGAAAACTAAATTTTCTCCATGGACCCTCTGGATCATTGAAACTGAGTCCCAAAGCATTATTTATAACTATAAGTTGTAAAACTCCATCCCGATTTCTTTACTTCAGCTCTTATTTTTCTTTCTTTCTTTCTTTTTTTTTTTTTTTGTTGTTGTTGTTGTTGTTGTTGCTGGGGGTTGAACTTGAGACCTTGAGCTTGACAGGCAGGTGCTTACACTGCTGAGCTAAATCCCCAGCCAGCTCTTGTTTTTCAGTGGGAGCATAAATTCAGGGGAATAAACCTCATACCTATCTGAACGCATTAGTGTCACTGTTTCAGGCTCTTGAAGTTGCAGGTTAGTGGGGAGTTCTAACTGTATGTAGTCTTTTGGCCATGAATATGCATCTAGAACTCGGAAGCTGAATGTTTGTTCCAGGTTTGGTCTCTGCTGGTGAGGTATACCTGTCTTTGCTCTGTGGGTGCAGCTTCGCTAGTTAGATGTTGTTTGCCCACTTGGCACACTACCTCAATTCTGGAACTAATGGGTGCCAGAAGAAAGACTGGAGGATAGTAAGACACACCTACCTAATTCTTGGTATATGAGTTTTGCTAAAGGCTGTGTGGAAGGTGTTTTTGTTTATTTCCCAACGGGTTCCTGATTTCTGCAAAACAAAACATTGGTCCTTTTTCAGTTTGTTTGGTTTTTCGTTTTTGAGGCAGGGACTCACTATGTAGTTTAGGCTGTCCTTGAATTCACTGCGAAGCCCAGGCTGGCCTCAGACTTATGGCGATCTTCCTGCCTCTGCCTCCTGAGTGCTGAAACTACAGGTATGCACTACCACTTCCAGCAAAAAATTGGTCTTTAAATCCCTCCTCTCCCTTTTTTTTAGCTGGGGATTGAACCAAGGGTCTTGCTCAGGCTAAGCACAAGCTCTAGTGCCAAGTTACTTCCCAGCCGCTATATATATTTATATTTTCAAATTTTACCTCCTTTACCATGCTCTTGTGTTAAAGATCCTCTTGCAACTGGTTATTGTCATGGCACCCTATCTTAGGGTGATGTTCCACAATATCATTCAGAGTAGCTTGTATTCCTTGGGTAGTTTATAGTCTTAGGATTTTTAGCTAGGCACAGTGGTATATGGCTGCAATCCCAGCACTCAGGAGGCTGAGGCATGAAGATCATGAATTTGAAGCCAACCTGGGCTATATAATGGGTTCAACACTAGCCTAAAATATGTAGTGAAACCCTAAAAAATAGTGACAAGCCGGGTGTGGTGGCGCACTTCTGTAACCCCAGCACTCAGGAGGCTGAGACATGAGAATTGTTGCAAGTTCGAGACCAGCCTGGGCTACAAAGTGAGCCCAAGGCCAGCCTGAGCTGCATAGTGAGACCCTGTCTCAAAAAGACAAAAAAAAAAAAGTGAAATAAAGCTGTAATTCCAATACTCTGGGAGACTGAGGCAGGAGGATTTCCATGAATTTAAGGCCAACCTGGGCTACACATAGTGAGTTCAGCCCAGCCTCAACTACATAGACCCTGTCTTTAAAAAAAAAAAAAAAAAACCCTAAGCAGAACAACCAGTGTGGACCAAAGTCTCAAAGCAAGACTTAAAGAGTCCAGTGTAGTAACTGCTAGCCTGTTGAATACAAATGTAATGAGAAAGTGGTGTGGTGTGGTAAAAACATGGGAAGCTTCCTATCCACGCTGCAAACATGTTTGTGAGCCCTATCAAATAATTTGGGGGCCAGGGATATAGATCAGTGGCATAAGTGCCTGCCTGGCAAGTGCAAGGTCCTGAGTTTGAGTCTCAGTAGCAGAAAAAAGAATTTGGTTGGGGCTTTTCCAGTGGGCACTGAAAGGCTAGAGAAGGAAATGATCAGGATTGGGAGAACTGTTGGGTGTCTTTTGGAAACTAGAACAATGGACATATTCAGGAGATAATCAGCATATCCAGTTGATGGGGTGATAGACTGGCCTTGGGGGCAGAGAGACTTCACTGCAGCCACATGGCTGCTTGTAAACTGATTAGGTTTGAGTCATTTTCACTTGATTGAGTCCACTGTCACTTTCTTTTCCTTCGTATCTGTGTGTTGGCATTTGACTGAATGTATCCCATCCCTGCTGGGTCACTATGGTCCTGCAAGACTTGACAATGCTGTATGCGTCACTGGTAAGGAAAGACTTAACTGCATGGGACTGAGGTAACTGGGCCTTGTCATCATGTAGAGGAGGGGTGAAAGTTGGAGAGGTAGTTTTGGGTGAGGGGACCCTCTTGACAGGTCATGTTTTAACAAAAGACAGCATAGCAACTCATCTTCCTCATCCTAAGCTTATTATCATTTGATGCTTGTTTTCTTTCCTGAACAATTAAACCTCATAGTGCCTCAAACTACTTAGGCTAGTGATGTGGGAATGGTTTTTCTTTTTGTTCAGTTCCTGGGATTCATCCTAAGGCCTTTGCACTAAGCTACATCCCAACCTTTTGCTTTTATTTTTGTCACAAGATCTCATTAAATTGCTCAGTCTAGGCTTGATTTTGTAACCCTTAGCCTTCTAGAGGACTGCGATTACAGGTATGCACCACCACACTCAGATAGGAATCAGCCCATTCCGCCCCCCACCTCTACCCCCACCCCTTTGAATCCAGGGCCTTTGCACTGAACTCCATTTTAAATCATAAGCATCCTCTTTCTTTCTTTCTTTCTTTCTTTCTTTCTTTCTTTCTTTCTGTTTTTTGGTTTTTTTGGGCTTTTTTGAGACAAGTTCTCATCATATAGTTCAGACTAGCCTTGAACCCACTATGTTAGCCCAGGCTGGTCTCAAACTTGCAGCAGTCCTCCTGCCTCAGCCTTCCAAGTGGAGAGGTTACAAGCATGTGCCACCACATCCAGGACTTGCCCTTTTTATTTTATATTATTTTTTATTTTATTTATTTATTTATTTTGTACCAGGTATCAAACTCACAACCTTGTGCCTGCCAGGCAGCCACTTAGGCTAAATGCCCAGCCCTATTTTTTGAGACAGGGTCTCACTATGCAGGTCAGGCTGGCCTTGAACTCACTTTGTAGCCCAGGCTGGTCTTGAACTCACAGCAATCCTACTGCCTCAGCCTCCTGAGTGCTGGCATTAAAGGCGTGTGCCACCATGCCCAGCTCCTTTTTATTTTTTATTTTGAAACAGCAATACATCAGTAATCCCAGCACTTGGGAGGCTGAGGGAGAAGGATTCCTGCAAATTTGAGGCCAGCCTAAACTACACAATGAGACCTTGTCTCAAAAAAATTTTTTTTAATTAAAAAAAAAAGCCATGAGACAAAATGGAATCATCAAGGGAGTATAAATAGATAAGAGAAATGGACTAGGCCCTGAGCCGTGGTTACTGCAGTCCTTGTCTAGAGACTCTAGCAGTGGGGACTGAGAGCTAGAAGGAAAATTGAGCCATTTGTGTTTTGGAAGCCTGGTGAAAAAAGACTGTTGGAAGGTGGGTGGGACATACCATGTTGGATGCTGTTAACAGGTCTGAGTGAGAGAAGTATGAAAACTGACTCTTGGATTTAGCAGCATTTTAAATATATGGACAAATATCAGGTAGCTGAAGCTTAATTATTTGTAGTGTGATTTACAACCAAAAATGTAAGGTTTTCAACCATGAATCTGAACACAGAGCATCATAAGAGTTGCATAGTTTCTGCTTGAAGTTCTAAATATTTTGCATTTTTAGAAGGGAGGAGTACGAGAGATTGAACCAGGCCTTCACACTAAACTACACCAGTAACCCTATTTTATTTTTTATTTTGCAACAAGTCTCACTAAGTTGCCCAGGTTGGGCTGGAACTTGTGATTCTCCTGCCTGAGCTTCCCAGAGTGCTGGAATTATAGGCCTGCACCATCTCACCTAGCAAAATATTTTACTTTTTCCTCCTACCTCCTTGGAGCCATTCTGTATTGAAGAAATGCTTGGGTAGATGTTTGAACTGCTCTGGTGAAAGGGGAGTATCTGCCAATTGCAGGCTGACTGTGTGTATGCTTGTAGACATGCTACAGAATGATCCCAGGGCTTCCTGCTAAGCTTGTGCTCTATTGCTGATCTCCACCCTCAGCCAAGTTTATTTTTCCTTAGCAAACTGTCCTTTTCATTGACTTTGGGCTGCTGTTTTTTGTTTTGTGTTACTTTTGCTTTTCTTTTTCTTTCTAGACTACCAATGTCAGTCTTTCTGTGATAATTCATCTCCAGGGTGTGGGCAGTGCCTTTGTAATACAAACTCAAAGATACTGTTTATCATTTACCACTCTAAGTAAGGCTTATTTATATCCTGGTGAATGCTGTCACAGTACCTTGCCCTCTTCCTTTATAGCGCTAATCTCAAATTGTCATGACATGCTTGTGGTTTTTGTTTGTTTTTTGTGTTTTTGTGTTTTGAGAATATGAGGCTAGCCTCATATTCTCAGTGACCCTCCTACCTCAGCCTCCTGAGTGCTGGGATTGCAGGCGTGGCCACCATTCCCAGCTCAGCTTGTGTAGTTTTTGATTGTTTTATCTCTCCTGCACTGTACAGTCCATCTGAGCAAAAGCTGTAACTGTTTTGTTCACCAGTGTAGCCTGTGGTTTGTCTAGTCCTGGCTTGTTATGGTTTGTGTCTGGATTTCCCCCCATTGCCTCATGCCATCATGGAGGCAGACTTCTAGAGTTTGTGAATGATGCATGGTTCAATGCTGGGATTATGGGTATGAGTGCTAAACCCAAGTGGGTGTGGCCTACAAAAGACAGAGTCTTCTCTTGCACTCCTCCTTTTTTGCTCTTGTTGCTTTTGATGTCTTCCACCGCCATGAACTGTTGCCCCTCTGCCATACCATCATGCTTGGAACCAACTGATTATGGACTGAAATCTCTACAGACTGTGAGCTAAATAAACCTTTCCTTCCTTAATTTTGGGCGTCAGGTATTTTATCTCAGCAATGAGAGAAAAATAACTAAGACATGGCCCATAACAGGAACTTAAATGTATATTAATGAGTCTGTCTGCATAAATTACAGGCGTTATTTTATACATAAACACCTAAAACAGCCTATAATTAGTTCAGCTAAAGTCACAATCTGTTTTAAAATGAGGTCAAAGGGCTATCTCATACTACTTAGGAGCCTAGTATTACCTTCAGCCACAGAGTTTTAACTTTCTTGTGGGGAGTGGAGTTGAACCTAGGGCCTCACTCATGCTAGGCAAGAACTATACCACTAACCTACACTCCCAACCCAACATATCTTATAATTAGAATTCAGTTACTAAAAAACTATCCAGGCCATGCATGGTGGTGCACACCTGTAATCCTAGCACTCAAGCGGCTGAGGCAGGAGGATGGTCATGAGTCCAAGGCCAGTCTGGGGTACATAGTGAGTTTAAGGACAGCCTCAACTACATAGCAAGACCCTGTCTCAATAAACAAACCATCCATAGAAAAATTAATTTCCAAACAAATTTTTTGACTTTGTCCTTCCAAATGGGATTATGACAAAGTCTATGGTGGTACCTCAGAGGAGGCAGGGTTGCCCAGAGGGTTCAGAGCTCTGGCAGCTGCTCTCGATGGGAAGCTCCAGCTTTCTGGCCAGTCTTGGGGTGAATGGACTTTGGGGACAAGGTACCAAGCACTGAACAAGGGTTTCCATCTTTCTGTTATGCCATACCTTACTGCCCAGCCACAAATAAACACACACTGTTTCTATACTTAATAGCCATAATTAAGTTTGTTTACTTAGTGATAGAGGAGAACTGTCTTTGAACCCTCTTTTAATATGAATTGTCTTCAGATGACATGTTTTCTCTCTCTCTCTCTCTGCGATTCTGGGGTTTGAGCTCAGGGCCTTCACATTGAACTATATCCCCAGGCATGCATGTATATATATCACACAGGGTCTCACTATGTAGCCTATACTATCTCTTGCCTTGGCCTCCCAAGTGCTGGAATTATGGGCATATGCCACTGTATCTTGGAAAAGTGTCTTTATGTAGCCTCAGCAAATGCTGAGACAAACTAGATCACTGAGACTTAACCTGGCACTATTCCTCAGAAAAGTTGTTCTCTTGGCCCCAGCCATTGTCTCCATAATGATAATATCTCTCAAATTAAGCTTATAGGATTTTCTTTATTTTAGAGAAAGAGAATTTTAATTCACACATAACCATTATAAATCTGAGTTCACAAAGCACATGGGTTGTTCTATGCCCTTAACTACTTACAATGATTAAAAATTGAAGCATATGTTTTTAAAACTGAAGTGTAATTACATACAATTAGGTGTACAGATCTTAAGTGTACAATTTGAGGAATTTTGACGATTTTTCATCATGTAGCCATAGCACCAGTCAAGAAATAGAACATTTCCATCACTGTAGCTTGTTTCCCTGTGTTCCTTTCTGGTTTAGCCCCCTACTAGTTAAACCTCCACCACCACTATCAGTTCTGTCTTTGGACCACTGTCACTATAAAAGAGGCTCCTGTTCCTGTTCTTCAAATATATGGATTCTTGGTTTTTTACTTATTTTTTATTTAGTTTTACTTTTTTTTTTTTTTTTTTTTTTTTTTTTTTTTTTTTTTTTTTTTTTTTTTTTTTTTTTTTTTTTTTTTTTTTTTTTTTGGTACCAGGGATCAAACTCATGACCTTGCGCTTGCCAGGCAGGCACCTGTGCCACTGAGCTAAATCCCCAGCCCTGGATTCTTGGGTTTTTTGTTTGTTTTTGGTTTTTTTTTGGTGGGGGGGGTTGGTATCAGGAATTGGACACAGGGCTTCGCACTTGCCAGGCAGATGTTATGCTGCTGAGCTACATCCCGGACCCCAAATACATGGCTTCTTACAGAATGGGTTTTGTGTGTGTGTGCCTGGCATCTTTCATTCAACATAACGTTAGTAAGCTCCATACATATGGCTGTACGTATTAATAGTTAATTCATTTTTAAGCCGGGCGTGATGGCACATGCCTTTAATCCCAGCACTCGGGAGGCTGAGGTAGGAGGAGTGTTGTGAGTTCGAGGCCCGCTTGGGCTACAACGCCAGCACAAGGCCGGCCTGAGCTACATAGTGCGAACCTGCCTCAAAAAACTAGGGCTGGGAGTTTGGCCCAGTGGCTTAAGCGCCTGTCTGGCAGGCATGAGGCTGTGAGTTTGATCCCCGGTACCAGAAAAAAAGAAAAAAAAAATAGTTGATTCATTTTTACTTCTTTGCTCTATACCATTTTATGACAACACTATAATTTGTTTATTCATTCTCCTATTAATGAACATTGGGATTTATTTCCAACTTGAGTTAGTTACAGATAAGGCAGTTATGAACATTTATATAAATTTATTTGTGGACTTTTTTTAAAGAGCAGAATGTATTTATTGAGAGAAATAAAGCTTCTGTTTGAGAGACAGAAGGGATCCCAAGTGGGTTGCCAAAGACTTTGTCTTTTCTAGGGATTTTTATAGAGTAAAACCACGAGGTGAGATGGATCCAAGATGGGGAAAACCTGGGAACATGCAAGGCAGAGGGGCATAAGATGGGACAGAACTGTGGGCAACCAATAACATTAATTGTTAAGGTAGAATTGACCAAATCAGGGACAAATGGGGAAGCGAGTCATATAGCAAACGCATTCTTACAGAGCAGTGACTTTTTCTGTAGGGGGTTGGGATGGTGACTCCTGGCTTCCTCTAGGTGATCCATACCTGTTTAGAATATGAATCCCTGATTATACCTAGGGTGTGGCTGCATTTGTTTTGCCTTTTATCTTGAGATCTGGTCCACAGTGGGAGGTGTCTTGTCTCCTCTAAGGTTGCAAGTTATCTGGTATTCTTCACTGGCTCCTTTGAAGGCCCAACCCTGTCTGACTGCCTGTGATATTTCTTTCTTTTTTTTTTTTTTTTGGCGGCACCAGGGATTGAACTCACAACCTCGCACCTGTCAGACAGGCACTTAAGTCACTGAGCCAAACTCCCGGCCCTAGTTTTTTTTTTTTTTTTTTTTTGCGGCACCGGGGATTGAACTCACAGCCTCGCGCCTGCCAGGGCAGGCACTTAAGCCACTGAGCCAAACTCCCGGCCCTGGTTTTTTGAGGCGGGGTCACACTGTGTAGCTCAGGTCGGCCTTGTGCTCGCGTTGCAGCCCAAGCCGGCCTCGAACTCACAATGCTCCTCCTACCTCAGCCTCCCGAGTACTGGGATTAAAGGCGTGCGCCACCATGCCTGGCTTTGTTTCTAACTCAGCTGCCTGTAACATTCCTCCCTCTGAAGTACACTGAAGACTAATCTGGCTTCTTCAAGCTGAAAGAAGTCGTCGTTGTTGACCAGCAGTCAGAGATACTTTACAGAGGGTCTATCCAAAGGCCTTTGATAGACACCAGGCAGTTCCATCTTGGGTGGATGTATAGCTTTAAGTCCGGAGAAGACAAAGCCAAAGAAACAATTAAGTATGCATGGGCCAAATAATGGAATCAACAGGATAATTATGAATATAGCTAACAAAGATTCCACCAAGAGGAGCTAGTAATGGCTTCCCATAAGGAGGAAAAGGATAAGGTCCAGGAAATTTTAGAATCTGACATGTCATTAATTTGTTGTCTAATATCTTGAACAACTATTCAGATATTAGCAGAAGGATCAGGAATGTACATGTTTAGTTTTTATAATTGCTTGAGTACCTCCAGTGCTGTTACAATGGCTTTTGTCATCTGATTTTGGAGGATGGCCTGTCTCATTGATTTTACCGTTTTTATTTAGGAGAGAGAGACCATCTGCGGTGTCATTTAAGGCCTGCTGAGTATAGTTAGTTAAGGCCTCAACATGTGTCATATAACCTTTTCTCTGGACAACATCTGGTGAATCCCAGTAAAAAGAATCTAAAAGAAATCTAGCATGTTTGTTATTGGGTTTATCTGTATTGGGATTTGGCACCTTCTAGGCAAGAACAAATTTTAATCAAAGCATGAATAATCTAATGTATATAAAGGCATATATAATCAAAGCATGAGCATTAGAACTAACAGTTAAGTTTAGAAACTTTCTAAGGAATAGCAATTGTAACCCATTGACACTTAGGTTCCTTTATTAATGAAGGCTGACATTTTGTCATAAATCGCTCTAGCTTTAGTTACAATTCTCTCTGAATTTTTGATAACTTATGAGAATGAGATTGACATATTATTTTGACAAATAAAAAACTCTCTTAAGTTTTTATATATGAACAATAATATGTACTGTATTTGTAAAGACCAGTCTTAGCATAATTTTGATTAGTTGGCAACTTTGTTTGTTTGTTTGTTTGTTTGTTTGTTTGTTTTTTGCAGCACCAGGGGTTGAACTCACAACCTCGCGCCTGCCAGGGCAGGTGCTTAAGGCACTGAGCCAAATTCCTGGCCCTGGTTTTTTGAGGCAGGGTCGCATTAGGTAGCTCAGGCCAGCCTTGTGCTCGCGTTGTAGCCCAAGCCGGCCTTGAACTCACAACGCTCTGCCTACCTCAGACTCCCGAGTGCTGGGATTAAAGGCGTGTGCCACCACGCCCAGCTTAGTTGGCAACTTTGATAGAGATAGAGATAGAGATAGATAGATAGATAGATAGATTACAGCATTTAGACAGGATAAAATCTCTCCAGAATTGGAGTCAGGCTTTTAGGTATAACTCAAAGGAATGAGTTCAAGGCTGGCCTGAGCTACACAGTGCAACCCTGCCTCAAAAAACCAGGGCTGGGAGTTTGACTCAGTGACTTAAGCTCCTGTCTGACAGGTGCGAGGTTGTGAGTTCAATCCCCGGTGCTGCAAAAATAAAATAAAATAAAATAAAAAATAAAAGGAATGAGTGAAGAGCGAGTTATCCTAATTATAGTTTAAGCAAGATATATTTTGGTGACTGTTTATTGAGGTACAGCGCCTGGAAGGAAGACCAGAGTTGAGAAGGACAAAGAGACATGTGCCAATGTCCAGCAATTGGCTGGTTTTTACCTCTTGTCGTGATTACTCTGGGCTCCTCTGTGGAGATGACAGGCAGAGTTGACAGTCTGGCCAGAGGGAGGAGATGAGAGCTCCTAGGCCCTTCAATTTTGCTGGACCAGCTGATAGGATGGGTCTGAACTCTGGGGCATTGGCCTCAGAGGGCAGTTGGACCTCCAGTGGTCACCTTTGCAGTTAGGGCATGGCTCGGGGGGCCTCTTAAGGCAGTCCCTCTTAAAATGACCTGGGTTTGTGGACATATATTTTTATTTCTTGGATAAATATCAGTGAATGACATTGCTGTGGTTGGATTAATGTGTTTAACTTTATAAGAAGTTGTCAAGTTTTTAAATGGTTGTACTGTTTTACCCTCCCATCAAGGTTGTATGTTCCATATTTTCTCCAAACTTTAGAATTGTCAGCCTTTTTTATTTTAATCATTCTAATGGGTATCTCACAGTGCTTTCAACTTGTATGTCCTTAGTGACTGATGATATGGTATACTTTCTCATGTACTTAGTACTCATTCCCCTATTCTGTTGGTTAATTCGTCTTTTTATTGTTAATTTGTAGGCGTTCTTTAGCAGCCAAGACTTTTGTTACATGTGTGGCAATTTTTTCTCAGTGTATGGCTTACCTTTTCATTTTTAAAATGGTGTCTTGTTCTTTTCTGTTTGTTTGTTTGTTTGTTTATTTGCTTGTTTGTGACAAATTCTCACTTTGTAGTTCAGGCTAACCTTGAATTTGCAGCAGTCCTCTTGCCTCAGCCTCCCAAGTGCTGGGATTATAGGCATGCACTACCATGCCTGCCTTAAATGGTATGTCTTTTAATGAGCAAAAAAAATTTTCAGATTTTGAAATCTACTTGTGTTAGTTAGCTCTCTGTTACTATAACAAATAACTGAACATAAGGCCTTTACTTGGGCTACATCCCCAACCCTTTTTTATTGTGTTATTTTGAGTTGGGGGTCTAAATTGCTCAGGTGAGATTTCAGCTTGTGATCCTCCTGACTCAGCCTCCAAGAATGCTAGGATTGCAGGCTTGCACATACCCCCTCACACACATATACACCCTCCAACCCCCACTGAATTGATTTAATGCTTTTACTGAAAATCAGTTGCATTAGTGTGGCTTGCAGAGTGAAGATTATATTATAAGGCAGTAACTTTGTCTATAGAAATCCCTAATGGCTACTTTTTAAAGCCTAGTACTAAAAATAGCACATTTTGTAATTTAAAAAAGCATGGTTA
>RJWM01042742.1:0-14177 GCA_004363535.1 Dasyprocta punctata
AAAGAGGACTTCCAGAATTGCTTCAGAAAGTGGGAGGAGACAGTATTTTGAGGGAGATTCATGGCAATGTGTGTCTTTTATTGTAATAAACTGTT
This sequence comes from Dasyprocta punctata, assembly GCA_004363535.1. Classification (NCBI taxonomy): domain Eukaryota; kingdom Metazoa; phylum Chordata; class Mammalia; order Rodentia; family Dasyproctidae; genus Dasyprocta; species Dasyprocta punctata. The sequence goes on from RJWM01042742.1 coordinate 96, forward strand.
TTTTTTAAACACACACTGTATTTTTTGATCATACCTTGTAGGTCAGGCATATGCCTAACTTTTTAAGAAATTGTTTTCTAGAATAGTTTATACCTTTTTAGATTCCTACCAGTGACATATGAGGTTCTGGTTCTGACCCAGTGGTCCATGGAGCTTAGAAAGGACTAAAGTCTTTCTCAAAGGACCAGGTGAGCTCCTGGAAGCACGGGCTGTTTATGGGACAGCAGACCTGGCTCTCTCTATTCTCTCTTTCTTTCTTTCTTTCTTTTTTTTTTTCTGTTTTTCTTTTTTCTTTTTGGTACTGAGGGTTGAACTCATGTTCTTGCACTTAGCAGGCAAGCGCTTGAACGGCTGAGCTAAATCCTCAGGCCCTGTCTCTGTTCTCTTGTACTTTGATCACACATACACCCCTTCCGCGAATGGGGGAGGGTCCACTTTCTAGCTACCGGATTCATGAGACAAATAAACCTCTTTTTTTTCACATGTTATCCAGAGTCAAGTATTTTGTTACAACCATAGGAAAGAAATTTGTATATATATATATATATATATATATATATATATATATATGTAAAATCTGGACACAGTTCCCTTATCAGATTTGTGAATTGCAAATATTTTTTCCAAACTCTTTTTCTGCCCAAGCTCTTTGGTCTTAAAGTAGGGCCTTTCTCTAGGTGTGGTATTGCACACCTATAATCTTAGCACTCAGGAGGATGAAGCAGGTTATTGCAACAAAGTTGAGGCCAAGACTGGCTACACAGTGAGACCTTGTCTCAAACAAAACAAAAACAAAATAGTGTCTTTTGAAGAGAAGTCCTCAGTTCTGAAGTATGGCTGATTAAGTGCTATTAATACACAGTACTGTGTTTTTGGTGTTGTGTCTAAAAAATGTTTGCCTGATCCTAGGTCATGAAGATGTTCTATTATGCTTTTTTTTTTAATTAAAAGGTTTTTTTATTTGCTATTGTGTTTCTTCAGGTTTTATATTGAGGTCTAAGATCTATTTTAGTTTACTTCTGGCCTGTCATGTGAAACATGAACCGAAGTTCTGCTTTCCTTCATCATTTTTCCATTTTTCCTGCACAGCTTATTGAGATGATCCTTTCTCTTTGCACATTTAATGAAATCAACTGGCACTATATTTGGCCTCTATTTCTGGACTCTACATTGTCCCAGTGACCTATTCTGTCTTTGTTGTGAAATGCCTCGCCGTCTGCATTATAATATAAAGCTTTAACCTAAATCCTGAAGTTGGATTATATGAGGCCTCTAACTGTGTTTTGTTTGTTTGTTTGTTTCTTTCTTTCTTTTTTCTTTTTTTTTTTTTTTTTTTTTTTTTTTTTTTTTTTTTTTTTTTTTTTTTTTTTTTTTTTTTTTTTTTTTTTTTTTTTTTTTTTTTTTTTTGGTCTTTTTCAGACAGGGTCTTACTATGCAGTTCAGGCTGACCTTGAGCTCATTTTGTAGCCCAGGCTGGTCTCAAACTAGCAATAATCCTCCTGCCTCAGCCTTCCAAGTGCTGGGATTACAGGCATGCACCAGCACCCCTGGCTGTGTTCTTTTTCAAAAGCGTGTGGTTGCTTGGACGGTGTCTTGTGCATTTCCAAGCTGGACTGGACAGGTACTCGCTCAACCAATGTCGCTACCATAGCCACCTGGTGCCCATGCCCTTTTCTACAGTTTCGACCTCTCCCAGTCATTGGAGCCCAGGGAGGAGGAAGCAGGGCCCGGTCTTGCGGGAGGCTGATTGGCAGAAGGGCTCAGATTCCACTGGAATGTTTTCCTGGGCATCGACTTTCCCTTCCTGGATGGGTGGATGAGTGGAGGTTGCATGTGAGTGTTTTTCTTGGGCAAGTTTATTGGGTTTCAACAAAAACACAGGATATTGGGCTGGATCTTCCATGGCTGAGGGTGACTTACAGGCTGCCTCTGACACTCTAACACTTCCTGGAGGTTCGCCTTGTCCAGCCCTTGTCACCATTCAGATGCCCGCGGGACACAGGTTTACAGAGAACTGGGCCAGACCTGACGGCCCACACACCGTCCTGACCTCGGCTCGCTGCTTCAGGAAGACTTTGGCCAGAGACAGTAACTCCATTGCTTCACTGTGGATCTGACCACACCCTGGCCTCTAGAAAACCCTTCCTGGCAAGCAGGATCTTTAGTTAAAGCCATGGTATGCTCTGGTTTGCTCAGAATAGTCCTGGTTTTTGCTTATTGCCCAGGTACAATTATTGATAATAACCCCTTTCACTCCCCAAAATGAGCCAGGCCAGATGATAAATTACACGGTCACCCTAAGTAATGCTTTCCAGCCCAGGGAACCCAGTGTGGAGACAGGCGCGGGGGTGGGCGCGGTGTCTCAGTCACCTGCATGCATGCACATGAGCTTATATATTATGTTTGCTTGTGTTTTGCTTTTTGAGACAGGGTCTTGCTGTGCTATTCAGGCTGACCTTGGACTTGTGGTGACTCTCTTGCCTCAGCCTCCTGAGTGATTGGATGACAGGCGTGCATCACCACGCCTGGCTATTTTTCTTAATCAGCAAGGAGAAGAATCAGTTTAAAGCGGGAATATGTGACCTACAGAATGCATCTCCTAATCCAGCCTCTCCCTGCCCAGTTGTCTCCTAACTCTCTCTCTGCCTCCTTGGCTATCGGCCAGCCTGGAGGAGTGACCACAGCCCCCTGACCCTGCCTCGTGGCTTGTGGCCTCGGGGCTCTGTGCTGGTGAGCGTGTGTCCCCTCTGCTGGAAGACACTTGTCCCTCACCCCAGCTCCCTGGTGTTTTCCCCAGCTCTTCCTGGCCTCCTTTCAGGCCTCCTCTGTCCTCCGTTCTTTCCTCTCCTGCCTGTGTTTAGGGGCACATTGTCCAGAGAACCGCGCAAGCCCCGTGCAGGACAGCACTGTCCCTGAGCGCTGAGCGCTGTGACCGGCACAGGGGAGGACATGGCCAAGTGCTGCCCAGTGCACTTGGCCAGAAACATCCACTGGGTGTTAACTTTGCCCCAAATGTGACATTGCAGGGGACACGGTGGTGCAGGTGGCATCCCTGTGGCCAAGGCGTCACCATCTGCACGCAGGGGCGTGGTGGACATGGGAGTATGCACTGGGCCCTCTCACGCCTGTGCACACAGGTACGTGCTGCAACTCCTGTCCTCCAGCCTGTGTTCTCTCGGGAGGCCCCCAAAACGGGGAGTAGAAGCTTCAAATCAAGCCAGAGTTTTTCCCGTGCTGTTTCTCTGTGAATGAAGCAGCATAAACCTCTAATGTCTAACCACCTTTCCAACAGGAGGAGGACTCAAGGGTGGACCAAGTCAACATTGGGTCCTGCAAGCTGGCCAATGCAGCCACTGAGGCAGAAGAGAGGGAAAGAAGTAGGGATGGAGGTGGAGTATATGGGTGGAAGGGAGAGAGAGAGAGAGAGACCGACCCTCAGGCAAGCCCCCAAAACTCAGCTCTGCAGAGGGAGAAAGGATAAGATTTCCGTCCTCCAACATTGTAAATCCGTCTCCCTGGCCACTCCCCCCTCACTCCAACTCATTCCTCCCGCACCGGCTCTGGGATTTATGTTTTCCTCTTCTTTCTCCCAGAAGCTGCAACACCTCAGAGCAGCTTCGGGTCTCAGTCCCCGTCCCAGGAGCCGGCACCTCCTCCTTCAAGACTCAAGCGGCAAAGAAAGCGGCTGAGAAGAGCCTTGCCCAGCCCGGCCGGCCCGGAGCTGGCACTGGGTGCCCGAGGCGGGCTTCCTCCACCCTGTCAGAGCAAACACGTGGCAGTTGGGAGGGGACGCAAGGTGGCTCTGAGGTGCTGAGAAATGCCAGCTGCCTTTGGTAGCCTGAGCCCAGAACCCCGGGTGACTCAGCTGCTGTGTGCTGGCCAGGGGCCGCTGTCCAACCCGCCCCGGCCTCCCCGCCCCTGCCCCAGGAGTGAGCGGAGGAGAGAAAAGGGACAGGCCTGGAACTCCTGCCCCCCAGGAGATGGAGGACGGCACAGTTACGGGTGTGGCTGCTCTGGGTCCCGGGCTGCTCAGTCTTTGCTCTGGGAAGTCTGGAGAGAATCCAGAAGCTGAGGTCCCCCCACCCCTGCATCTCGTGCTAGAGAGCTGGGGGCTGAACCTCAGTTTCCTAGACTAGCTTGACCTGACTCTTCTTACCTTCTCTTTCCTGTTCCACTTGGAAGCTTCACCTTGGGTGGAGGGAGCGGGGAATCAGGGATTTGTTTTTTCTTTGACAGGGTTTCACTATGTAGTTTAGGCTGGCCTTGAACTCACCACATTGCCCAGGCTGGCTGTCCTCCTACCTCAGCCTCCCGAGTGCTGGAATTACTGGCTGTGCCACCATGCCTGGCTTCAGGGATGGGTCCTGTTGCCCAATATACAATGCCTAATACATAAGAAGTGCTGAACATGTTTGTTGAATAAATAAATGAGTAAAATATGAACCAGAGAGAGGGAAAAGGAGGTGGAAATCAAGATTGGACAGAGACTGGGTATCAGCCTGGGTGTACGAGATTTAAAGGGGTCTGGGTCTTGGGAAAGAAACTGTGTTTGCCCCATTCTGTAGCCACCATCTAACGGTAGTCCCTGGCACGAAGGGCTTCGTAGCTCCCCTCTCAAGGGACCTGGCCTCGTCCCGGGCACAGGGCTCTCAGAGGGGGTCGGCACTTTTGGAAGACTCCAGTGTCACCTGGGGGAAACTCCGGGAACCCTGCTCCAGTTTTTTTTAAATGAGGGCGGGTGACAGTGCCAAGGTCATAGTGATTTGAGGCAGGGCAGGGTCTATCTGTCTCCAAATCAGGTTCTTCTGGCCCTGCCTGGCCCCTGGGCGACTTAGCAGGCAGCTTTTCCTGGATGAAGACTAACAGGCGCTGACTCAGCCGCGGGAAACCAGTTAGACCTGGCCGGCTCTGCCCTGGCATCCACCCTGCCCTGGAGCCTCTCCTAACCCATCCTCTATTTCTCCACTGTCCCTCACCTACCAGACTCTTTAAAAGGAAGCACTAGTCCTCTTGAATCTCCTTAGGAAACCCTGCTTCTCTTCCGACTCTTTATTAACACCGGAATCCGCAGGGCCGTGGAGCCAGGGCCCCCTGTGTTTATTTCTACAGTGCAGTGGGTGCTAAGGAAGAGAGTGGTGCTAGGGACGCATGCAGGGCACCAGACAGGACTCCAGGCAGCCTGGGAGCTCTGTGGTTGCAAGAGGCGGCACAGGCCCATCCTTGATTTCAACTGCTGGGTGGCTGAGGCAGGAGGATCTCAAGTTTGAGCCCAGTCCTGGGGCAATTCAACCACTTATCAAGAGCCTGCTTCAAAGTAAATATAAAAAGGGTTGGGGATGAGGCTCAGTGCAAAGGCTCTGTGATCAATCCCCAGGGCCATGAAAAGAAAAAAGAAAAAAGTGTTTTGTGGGTTTTCTTCTTGTGCCTATTAGTCGAGTACAAAGTATTTGCCCTTTGGCCTTCATTTAGTCTCAAGCATGCTGAAAGACCAAAGCAGGCAGGCTCCAAGCCAGACTAAAAACTAGTTTGTGGGTAAGACTTGGGGAGCAGGGACCCCCACCAAAGTGGGCTTGGGAGCCCCTGACCTGTTAGCAACCATTTTTAGAGACCCAAGGGTCAATCCTTCAATCAGGATTTATGACTGGATCCACTTCAGGCTAAGTCAGGAGGGAAAATCCCACATCCATAAATAGTCAAGGAAGCTCCTAAGTACCCAGGCTGGCGGTCATGGGGTGTGTCTTCATGGATGACTCTTTTGGAATGGAGTCCATAAAAGTCTCACATTCAGTTGTTTAAATGTTTCAGCTAAGGGAGAGGGAAAACGTCAAACCCAGGCCATCAGGCAGGGTTCAAGAAGCTCTTGGTGGCGGTAAACGAAGTCAGAGGTTGCCGAGATTCCCAGCTTGCACTTGTGATGTCCCAGGGTAACTTCAAGTGGTATCATGGGTGCTTAAAATGCAAGTCCACCTTACCTTAAAATTCACACACACATGCACACACACACACACACACTCACACACACATATTACCTGTGCTAAAAGTTTGTTTGCGGGGATGAGAATTATGGAATCAAGGAACAGACAAGCATCTCTTATCCAAATGTTTTACTTTACAAAGTAAAAATTATCAAGACAAAATATAAAACACTTTTCATTATTATTATCATTGTTTTTACAGTGAGGAACTTCAGTATCAAGAGAAATACTAACAAACAGAAACAAATCCTGAAACCTTGCAGTGTTTGACTACAGTTGTTTCAGGCTAGCCTGGAATGTGCTATGTAGCCTATGCTGGCCTCAAACTCCTAGTGATCCTCCCTGCCTCAGCCTCCTGAGGATTGAGATTACAGGCATGCAGCACCACACCTGGCACACATGTACTTTCTTTGCTTCATAACTCACTAAGTGGGACAAAGAGAACAACTAAAATCTACAAGGACTTTAATGTTTCATGTAAAAGGAGCCATCAGCAGGAAGCTAAAGGAAGGTTTGGGCTGTTTTATAAGGGGTCGTGGAGGCTCAGTGGACCAGGGGAGCCACAGATAATTTTTGTTTATTTTTAATTAATTAATTAATTAGTTTATTTATTTTTGAGACAGTCTTATAATGTAGTTCAGGTTGGCCTTGAGCTCACTGCGTAGCTGAGGCTGGCCTTGAAATCTCGGTGGTCTTCCTGCCTCAGCCTCCTGAATACTGAGATTTCTTTTTACTTTTTCAAAAATGTGGCTATAGCCGGGTGTGGTGGCGCACGCCTTTAATCCCAGCACTCGGGAGGCTGAGGTAGGCGGAGCGTTGTGAGTTCGAGGCCGGCTTGGGCTACAACGTGGTGCAAGGCCGGCCTGAGCTACATAGTGCGACCCTGCCTCAAAAAACCAGGGCCGGGAGTTTGGCTCAGTGGCTTACGCGCCTGCCCTGGCAGGCGCGAGGCTGTGAGTTCAACCCCCGGTGCCGCCAAAAAAAAAAAAAAAAAAAAAAAAAAAAATGTGGCTATTAGATGTTAGAATAAAATTGCTTTCGGGGCTCACATTGTACTTCTCTTGGGCAGGGCTAATCCAAGAATTCCCCTGGCACTGGAGCTTCAGACCAAATTCCTTACTGTGACCTCGAAGGCCCTCTGTGATCTGACCACGGTCAGCCTGTCTGGCCTCAGCTCACATCACAGTCCCAATGGGCACCGAGTTTCCAGTCCGCGGCTCTTCCGCTTCTCTAGCTCACCACGTTCCTTCCTGCTGGGGCCACTGCTTCTAACGCCCCTTCCCAGTCTCCACTCGGTTGGATTCTTCCACCACATGGACGCCATCCAGCTTAGCTGTCATCCTCTCAGGACAACCTTAACCCCGGTCTTCTGAAAAGCTGTCTCTTCTCCCAGCACCACTCCCACCAACTTCCCGGCTTCATTTTCTTCAGAATGTTTCATCGGTACAGAAATCACGTCATCAGGTTTTGTTTCGTTTATGGTGCATGGTCCACATCCTCTAGATGTTTAGCCTCTGAGAAAGCCAGGGACTGATCTCTCTTCTTCTTTGTACCCCAGTGCCTAGCACAGGGCCTGGTATATAATAGGTGGACATCTAATATTTGATGCACAAATGAACTGAGAAACACAGAAATGTCGAGAAGCCAAAAGTTTGGGGAGTGTCCTATTAGTTAATGCTGTGTAACAAATCACCCCATAATCTAGAGGTCTGAGAAAGGAAGTCAGCTGGCTTTGGGCTCTGCTGGCAGCCTGGGAACATAGGCTTACTGTCTGTTCAACATGACCTCATGCTATTTCTCTGGCTCCATTAGTATGACTATGTTTCCATCTCCTGCCCAGGTAACTGGTTTGATTCTTCATTAAAGGACTTTCTTGTTGATTTTTCAGTGGAAAACATCGACACAGTTGGTACCCTAAGTTTCTTCGAATCCTTCATCTCCAAATCCTCACCTTGCAGTTTCCACCAGTTTTGGATCGTTCTGTTGTGACTCTGGTCCTGTCCTGCCCAGGTTACCACTGCCCCATACCAAGCATGGAATCATCAGGTCTCCAGGTCTTCCTTTCTCGCATGGACACACTGCCAGTGATGTGCCAGGTGGCACCACCCCTCATCAAGAGAGCAGCAAACTCAGCTTCGTCTCTTCAGTAGGCTGTTGCTATGCTTTGGATCTGGAGCGTCCCCCGAAGCCTTATGTGCTCAGCAGCACAGCTTTGGGAAGGTGATTGGGTCATGGCGGTGCTATACTCATTGGTGGATTAATGCCCTGTTCATTCATAGCTGACTTGCTGTTAGAAAGTGGGCCTGTTTGGACGCAGGTCACTTGGGATATGGTCTGGAAGGGTTTATCTCCCTTTCTGGCCCCTTCTACTCTCTGTCTGCTTCCTGGCCACCATGACATGAGCAACTTTCCTCCACCAGCCCCTTCCATCTTGACTTCTTATCTTGGAGCCAGCCAACCATGGACTAAAACTGTGAGCCAAAACTAAACCTCTACACCTTCAAATCATGGGTATTGAGTATTTCATCCTGGTGTGATGAGAAAGATTATGACAGCTGTGTTGGTGATATCTGGGAGTCAGCTTTTGATAAACATGGAACAACTCTGTTGAGATCTCTCATCATTCTGTAGGTTGATGGAGCTCAGCAGGGTGACTCTTCTGCTCAGGTGATGTTGGCTGTGCTACTGTTGTCATGGGATGCCACCAGCTGTAGCATCCACAATGACCCCGTCACATGTCTGGTGGCATGGTGGTGAAAGCTGGAAGGTTGGTCTCTCCTGGAATGCTGGGCTGGCTGGCTTCTCCTCTATGGAGTTTTGTTGGATTTTTGGTCCTGGGCTTGAGCCTGGGTCCTTGTGCTTGGCAATGCTCTACCACTGAGCCACAGCCCAGCCCTCTCTGTGTGGTCCTGAGGCCATTTCTTCTCCATGTGTCCCCTGGTGTACATGGCTTCCCCATTAGTGTGCCTGATTCTTAGATCATGGCTCAGAGCTCCCCAACACGCCAAAGCAAAGCCAGGCCATCTTATATGACACAGTATCACTAATTGCTGCCTTCCATTTGATAAAGCAGTCACGTGGCCAACACAGAATTAAGGGGAGGGGGAAAAACTACCTCCTGACTATGGGAGTGACACAAATTCACCTCCCCTTTAATCCACCAGAGAGCTAAACTCAGAGATGGAGATGCTGGCCCATCAGCCCTCATGCTCAGGGGAATGGGGAAGCAGAGGTCAGGTAGGGCCCAGAAGGCTGTCCACAAGCAACCCTGCTGCAGGACCTGGGGGGCCTTTGTGGTGTTCCCAGGAGCCAAGGTGCACCAGGCAGCCTGGGTGGAGCTCAGCGGGTTTGCAGCAAAAAGCTGCCCTTTCACACGTGTGCTTTCCAGCAGCAAGCAGCCCGGCATGGACAGCAGGCACACAGGAGGAGCGTGAGCGGGCACAAAGAGGGCTGCCCCGAGCGGCACTGATGATCAGGACAACTGGGGAATATTTTCTCAAAGCTGTGATTGAAGACCAGTTTTTTAAAAATGCAAATATTTAGATATAAAAGTAGCATAACTGTGTTTGAAAAATGGAGAAAAATCGAAAGCATCACTCATATTCTCTTCCTCTAACACAGCCAGGCATTCCATCCTGCTCTCCCTCTCTGATAAGACCAGTGTTACAGAGACACATTGCCAAGAATGATGGGATCAATATGTTCAAAGTGAAAGGGAGGATTCTGAGCGGGATTTGTGGCAATGTGTCTTTCACTGTAAAAAAATAAAAATTATGTAGACATTCACCATAAATTTTGATCACTTCCCACAGAGCAAACATTTAGGGTACTTTCCGTCAAACCATGACACTCTGTCCTTATCTACATTATTCACCATATCGGGCACTGGGCAACTTCTGGGTCTTCCACAAAGTCAAAATAACCATGACTGGGGAATGTTTTGAATCAATTCAGGGCACTGAGGCAGCCACAATGCACTGATAAAGACACTCAGGAAGGAGGACTCCAGAACTGCTGCAGAAAGCAGCGACAGCAATGGGATGAGTGTGTTGGAAGTGAGGGGAGGATCTGGAGGGGGATTCAAGGCAATGGATCTTCTACTGTAATAGACAAACGCATTCACTGCTATTTTTGATCCCCTCTCATACAATCATTGCCCAGGCTGCCAGGGGTAACGCTTTCCACCTTCACCCACCATGCCTGCAAAGCCAGGCTGAGCTTCTCTGATTTAACCAGCTGTGATGTGCCATTCTTCGTGATGTGGGCATTGCTCCCTCCTGCTGCCACCACCCTACACCCAATGCCACTTGTCCTCACCTCTCCCTCTTCTTTCTCACCTCCCTGGCTCCCTGAGCAACTAGGACTACAGCTGTGGGCCTCTTCTCAGCTAAGTGGTCTTTTTTTTTTTTTTTTTTTTTTTTTTTTTTTTGGTATTGGGGCTTGAACTCACGACCTTATGCTTGCCAGGCAGGCACTTATGCTGCTGAGCTAAATCCCTGGCCCTAAGTGTTCTTTTTTCTTTCATTTTCTCTCTCTCTCACTCTCACTCTCTCTCTTTCTTTTTGGTGCTGGGGATGAAACCCAGAGCTTTGCACCTGCTAAGTCACTTTTCTCATGGCTGAGACACAACATCCAACATCAGCAACTGCAAAGGAGGAGAGCTGTATTTTGGTTCATGGTTTGTAGTGGTTTCAGTCCATAGCCAGCTGGCTCCAAGGCAAGGCAGCATGGCAGAGCCATCTGGTGGAGGAGAAAGGGCTCATGGTATGATGATGGGAAAGAGAGAGAGAGAGAGCGGAGGGAGGAGCGGGGAGGAGGTAACCCTTCTAGGCCTCGCCCCCAGCAACCCACCTCTTTTGACCAGACCCCAATCAACTCTAGACCCATGGGTGCAAGAATGCACTGGTATCCGCCCGACGGTGCAGTCAGCTCCGAGAGTCTCACCTGTGAGTGCCTGGGGCTCTGAGGCTCTCTCTACACAAACCACAGCACATGTGCTCCACCACTGAGCTGCATCCCAGCTCTACATGCTCCTTTGGCTCCAGTACAAAACTGGAATAGAAACACCAGCAGTCACCAGCACAACTCCCTAAGTCACCCAGGCTGGCCTCGAACTTGCAGTGATCCTCCTGCCTCAGCCTCCTAAGTGCTGGGGTGACAGGTGTGGGCCACTAAGCCTGGCCAAGCAATAATGTTTATGACCTCACCCTTCTTCCTGTATGTGTGATATCAGCTTCCAGAGGAATTGTTACATTGCCAGCCATGGAGCAAGATGCTGGGGCTACAGGAAAAAGACATTGTTTCTGCCCCCCCCCCCAAATTTTGCATAGTCTGGGATGTGGCGCAGATGAGCAGATGCCGTGGTCCAGCAGTGCTGCCTCAGGTGACCTGGAAAGGGGCAGGAGGGGCGGGTGGCTCAGAGAGGGACTGGGAGCCATCAGGATGGACTTCCTGAGGCAGGTGGCCAAGCCAAGGACAGGGGACACATGAGATGTCTGGGCAGAGGACAGAGGAGGGGCACTTCCGGCCCAAGGACAGCATGTGCGAGGGACAGAGGCCAGCAGCGCCCAGAGCTGGAGTGAGGCCAGGATGCAGCAGCCGATGGGGAGGGGCAGGTTTGTCCTCTCCAAGGCTCGGGACAGATGCGGCTGCTGCAGACATGACCGAGGGCCAGAGTCAGTCTGGGGGTGCAGGAAGCAAAAAGCTGGAAATTGCCCCTCTCCCCAAAGCAGAGACACTGGGGACCGGGAAACCTAAGACAGGGTGGCCTGGTGGTTCCTGGTGACGCCAGAGGTGCAGGACCAGAAAGGCAGGTGTGAGGGAGAGGTGCTGCCCAGAGAACCCGGCGGCAGCGCCGCTCAGGGAGGGCTGGGACACACTGACCGCCTTGTGGAGACGTCCATGGATGGCCGCGTCCAGGCTGGGTGCACAGGAAGACGCCGGCCAGGGGTGGTTTTAGGGTGTCGCAGCCCATCCCACCACAGGGGCTGAGCAACAGGAAGCAGGGATAGGCGGAGAAGGGAGGAGGGGAGAGGCCCAGGTGGGTACGGAGAGGGCTGGGAGAACGGAGTGGAAAGAGAAGCCACAGCAGGGACGAAGAAGGGAGTTTGAAGCGCTATGTTTGGGTGTGGGCAGACCTCTCAGATGCTGACGGGGTGGGGGTAGAGTGTGTGCAGAAGGCTTGTGCATGGATTTTCCTGGCCAGAGAGGAGAGAGACAGCGATGGCCACCAATGAGACGCTCCTGGGGAGAGAGCAGAAGCAACGTCACAGGAGGCCTGGAAAAGATCGCAGAGATTGAGCTGAGTATAGGGATGCACACGTCTAACACCAGCACTTGGGAGGCTGAGGCAGGAGGATCACTGAAAGTTGGAAACCAGCCTGGGCTACAAAGTGAGCTCAAAGTCAGACTGAACTGCATAGCGAGACCCTGTCTCAAAAAGACGAACAAACAAACAAACAAACAACCCAAAAACTATGAATTCAGAATCCATCTACATCTTTGCCAAAGTTAGTGCTTTTCCTAAAAGACATTTAAAATGGAGATTTTTCTGCAAATGTAGACAGACTTGTGCAACCAGACCAGTTTGGGCAGCTTCCTTAATTGAGCAGTCAATCGAGAAAGATTTTTCTTACCTGGGGAGAGTCCTGATCACCAGCAGGTCACACTCTCTTTTCAGAAAAAAAGTGCTTAGATGGAAAGGGTAGGAAGAGATGTTTTAGGTTGGAGAAGGAAAGTGGTGGTGTTTTGTTTTGCTTTGTTTTGTTTTTGTTTTTGGAGACAGGGTCTCACTAGTTAGCCCAGGCTGGCCATAAACTCATGGAGATTATCCTGTCTCAGCTTTCTAAGTGCTGGAATTACAGGCATGGCCAGGACATCTGGGCAAGACTGTGAAGGTAAAAGGACTCCTGAGACTCCCTGGTCCAGCTTTTCACCAGGCTGAGGAGGAACCAAAGCCCAGATGCTTAAGATACTTGCTCAGAGAATTTGGAATTAGAAGTCACATTCTGGAACTCTCAGTCTCATTCCTTGACCTCCTCCAGATGGCCTTGCTCATTCAAGGTTTTATTTTTTATAGCACTGGGGATGGAACCCAGGGCCTCATGAATGCTAGGCAGGTGCTCTGCCACTAAGCTGCACCTCCAGCCCCCCAAATGATTGATCTTGAAATTAATCACTTGACAATAACTTTCCTTAGTTGGAATTTGACTAGTAATAGATTCCCAGCAATTTCTGTGGTCACAAAATTTAATCATAATTTAGAGGGCTGGCTGGGTATGTGGGCACGTGCTTGTAATCTCAGCACTGTGGGAGGCTGAGACAGGAGGATTGCTGCAGGCTCATAGCCATCCTGGGCAATTAATGACTTGGTGAGACTCTGTCTCAAAATAAAGTGGGGCTTATTGCTAAGGCCTTGTGATCAATCCCCAACACTGACAACAAAACCACTAATTTAGGGGACCAAAAGGTAACCTGTTATAATATACAAGCTTTTGCAGGGGGGTACAAGCACTGAATGAATACTCATTTTTTATAGCATTTAACAGACTAATCTTTCTTTCTTTCTCTCCTTCTTTCTCTCCTTCTTTCTTTCTTTCTTTCTTTCTTTCTTTCTTTCTTTCTTTCTTCACATCTTTCTTTCTCTTCTTCCACTGTCTTTCCTGCCAGGCTGTGAGCTTTGTATGTTTTGAGACAGTCTCACTATATAGTTCTATGTCTCCAACTTGAGGCGATCCTCCTGCCTCAGCCTATCAAGTGGTGAGGTTAGAGGTGTGAGCTACCACCTGTGAGTTTTGCAATACAAAAATCGTGCCTTTCTTTTCCCTTGCTTTTTATGGAGCCTGGTTTAATAATTATATCAAATAATGCATGAAGTTCAGAGACCAAAGAAGATGCTGTGGTCCTCTCGAATGAGGCTTGGTGCATCAGCAAGTGGCCCCTGAGGTCTCTGGGCAGAGGTCACGCTGGCTTTCTAGTCTGGTGAACATCTTCACTGTGGTCGTTGAGGGCTCATAGCCACTGACATACATCCTGGTCAATGTGCCAAGGCCATTCTAAACGCATCCTGCAACTCCATAGGGCTTTACTGTGGGCCTTAGGTTATAGA
>RJWM01042743.1:0-14293 GCA_004363535.1 Dasyprocta punctata
GGCCAACACACACAGCAGCTGGGAGATGGGTGACCTGCCCGGGAGGAGTGACCTCGGTGGAATGCCTGCAGCATCTGCCTCCCAGGCTCACCTCACAGCCGCACAAAATGAGGCAGATGACAGGATGGACAGGGCTAATTTGGAAGTGCGGGAGCTGTTGTTTGCTGCTTGAATGGTTAATGTTCCTCTGGTTGATGGACTCCTGCCTGTGTTTATTGGCTTTGGGCTGTGTGTGACAGAGCGGGTCCTTTTGCAGATGAGGCTGACTGTCTGCCACAGAGGAGATGGAGGGTCCTGCACTCTGCAACAGCAGCAGCGCCCCCCGCCCTGGCTTCTCAGCAGTGTGGGGTAGTTCCCCCTGAGACCCAGCCTTAGAGGGCCCCCTCCCTCCCTGCCTCCCAGCCCATTTCCTCAAAGCTATTTATTTGCCATTAAGATGTGATCAGAGACTAAGCAGGTGACTCATTCGCTAGGGAGGTTCATCATTCAGAGCTGCCTCGGTCTTTGCAGGCACTTTAGAATCACAGAGTTAGAAACCCTCATCTCCCCTTCATGCTAGAGTCGAAGGGATGAACTCTCAAATTGTCCTGGGTTCAAATCCTAGCTCCATCTCTTAGTCATGGCACTGGGACCACATCCAGGGCTCCTTCAGTTTCAATCCCAGCCATCACGTGGGTGGAGAAGAGGCTCAGACCTGCAGCATTTGTTAAAAGGCTACACTTCTTTTGGGCTAAAGTTCTAAGAGCCTTTTTTCAGGCTGCTTTTTTTTCCCATGTCTGTGATCTTGGGAATGTTTGGGGTTTTAGGTTTTTAGTTTTTATTTTCTGGCAGGGAGGTGGGTAATGGACATTGAACCCATGGCCTCTCAGTGAGCTATATTCTCAGACCTTTGTATTTTATTCCTTTATTATTTTTTTTAGACAGGGTCTTGTTAAGTTGCCTGGGCTACCCTGAAACTTATAGTCCTCCTGCCTCAGTTTCCCCAGCCACTGAGATGACATGTGCGTACCTAGCTCGAAATGATATTTTTAGCTAACAGAAAACTTCCTGCATACCTGGCATGGTGCTTGCTAAGTATCTTCATGTTCCTTCATTCAATGACCATGACAGCCCTGTAACAATCTTTCAACATCCTCTGTTTATGTCTTTGCCAGGTTTCAGCAGGCAGAAGGGTAAGCCCAGTGGGCACAGAGAGCCTAGGAACATGAATCAGTGGCTCTGTCCACTCGGCTCATTTCTATGGAGCAGCCTCTTGAACTTATGCCCTGCAGTTGAGGCATTGGTGGTGATGGGGTGGGGGGAGTCCTGCGGCATGGAAGCCCCTGGTGGGATTTCCTTGACCAGAAGGACTGGCTCTACCCTCATCTCTTTCTCCTTCAGGAGCCACTAAAACAAGCCCCGTCTGTGGCTTAATGAGATTTGCCTTATCTGCTGAGACAGAAAAGCCATAAACACCCAGGCAGTGTGATAAGGAGACAGAACACAAAGCTCTCTGGCCAGAAACAGTTGGAAAAAACCCAGAGTGTTCCGTCCTTGAGTGGTAAGCAAGCCTAGGCGAGGTGTAGGGAAGGGGCTGGAGGAAATAGACTCTCTTCCCATACCCCATCCAGTCTCTCCCCAGCCCATCCTCTTCAGCAGAATGAACTCTCAGAGCTTTCCTAGTCTCTTTTCACTTTTCTAGATTCCACCTGGGAGAAAGCTGCCCCTGGGTGATGCTGAGTCTTAACTGTCTAAACTTGGTAGTCTTCGATTATGGCAGAGAACAGGCCCCGGCCTGAGATCCTTGGACAGGAAACACGAAGCTATGAAGGCTACAGTGACACAAAGTCTCCTTTCGAAGAACATGCTTTCCACTTAGAAGTGAACTGGGTTACAGCAAATAGGTACAAGGTCTTAGTCCGCTGCAAAGACAAAAGGCCGTAGATCGGTACCTTTTAAACAACCAAGATCTATTTGCCACAGTTTTGGAAGCTGGAGATTCCAAGATGAAGGCACCAGCAGATCCAGTAGATCCAGTGCCTGGCAAGGGCTGGATCTCTGGTTCATAGATGATGCTTCCTCGCTGTGCCCTAACACAGTGGCAACCTGCAGAAGCTCCCTTGTTCCCCTCTGGAAGGCACCACTCTCCTGACATAATCACCTCCTAGCATCATCCTAACTCTAACCCTGGGGGCTGGGATGTCAACACGAGGATCTAGGGGGATAAAAATATTCAGACCATAGAGGCGTGTGTGATAAAACATTGTGATACTTTCAGACAGGAGTGATTCTTTTCCCCCAAAGTCTACTTCCTGCTCCAAGGTTCATGCATTAGTCTTTTCTCATATGTGACAGTTTTGAATTCTTGCCCTTCTCACTGGGTCTCTCATAGACTGGAACCCACGCAAAGCCAGACCAGACACTCTGCCTCGAGAGAGAAGCCTTATTAGGTGGGAGGTGGGCTACCTGGCAGACTAAGACAGCCACCAATTGGCTCGGGGGATGGGTTTTTAAGGGTTGTTTGGGGAGAGGGGGATGTGCTTGTGGGCTGGAACAGCCAGGGTGGCTCTGAGGGTGAGCCAGGTGCAAGCAGCAAAGTGTGACACGGTCGTCATTGGGAACTCTCCTGGGCCAGGTTGACTTTGTGGTTAGAGCAGTTCTGGGAAGTTTCTTTTTTTTTTTTTGCAACTCAAGCGTGAACAGGCTGACCCTCCAGAAAGCTTCTTTTCTTGCAACCCAAGTGAACAGGCTGACCCTTCAGTCTCCACATCATTCATTCAATTAAAATGCATTAGGCTGAACATTTGGGGAGTCTTACGATCTCATCTCCAGCCTCAGTGCCTCCCTCCTCCTAAAAACTTGGCTTCCTGCAGGGCTACTGCAGGAATTGGCAATAAGGAACAGAAACCCCTGCACATCCTAGATGCTTGATAAATGGGTTCTAACATAAAGAGGGAGGATGAAAAGGGTGCTGCACGCCCTGGAGCCACACTGTCCTGGGCCCAAAGTCTGTCTCTGAGATGGAGAAGCCAGGCCTATTCCACAACCTCTCTACATCTCCTCATTTTCATTGGCCCCGTTGAGCTAGAGAAGCCTGCCTCTGGGCTTCTGGGAAGATGAAATGGAAATGAGCATATTAAGCATTTGACACAGAGCCTGGCACGTAGTGCTCAATAAATAGGAGTTATAATCTCATTAGTTGTATATGTTTTCTTTCTCTTCTTTTATGTACTGGAAGTTTAAATATATAAACACTGAAGTTTCTGAGAATGCTTGTCAGAGTGATTAAATCAGACAAAGCTGTATTTTATGTCATTCATTCGACAAACACGGCATTCAGCATTGAAGAAGCACCACTCCAAGTGAGGTTAAATTACAGTGCCAGGTGGGACATCTTCATTTTGTTTTTGAGTCATTCGTTACAACTTTATAGAAATACAATTGATTTTTCTGTACTGATCTTGCATCCCACATACTTGCTCACCACCTTTGTTAGCAATAATCATTTCTTAGTGAATTCCTTAGGATTTTCTATATATAAGCTCTGCAAGCAGAGATAGTTTTACTTCTTTCTTTCCAATCTAAATACTTTGTATTTCTATTTCTTATCTATTCTGCCTGACTGGAATCTCTAATATGATGAGGAACAGAAGTGACAAGGGAGGATGTCCTTTCCTTGTTCTTGATCTTGGGGAGAAAGCATTGGTCAGCACCAAGTACCATGTTGGTTTTAAGTTTTTTAGCAGGCTGAGAGAGAGCTTGTCAATTCCTAGTTTATTGGCGGGGTTGGGGCTTGTTTTGGTTTGGTTTGGTTTGGTTTGGTTTGGTTTGGTTTTTTATCATGAAACTACATTGGGTCTTGTCAAATGACTGTTTTCTGCATCTGGTGAGATGATCATGTGATTTTGTGTATTGATATGATGTGTCGCATTCAGGCCATGCATGGTAAATGCTTCCCAGAGAAGAGACAGACACAGCGGGGGAGGAAGGGAGGGAGGGAGGCTGCAGATCTTGGTAAAAGGCTTCCCTGAAGTGAGGACCTCCTCAGGGCATTTTGACAAGAGAAAAGTCAGGATGCTCAGGCAAAGAAAGGGCACTTGAGGCAAGTGATGTGGTGTAAGTTAAGCCTGCAGACAGGTGTGTTCATGGAGCGCAAAGCCACCCCCTGGATGGAACAGGGAGTCAGACCAGGGAGGCACACCTCCCCCTTTTCTTATCCTCTTTGACCTGCTCAGTGTCCAAAATAGGGACCAAAGTCCCACAACTGTCAGGACCAGGTCTGTGCACCTCAGTCTTCCTCCCTCCGCTCAGAATGCCCATCTATTCTGATGCAGCTCTAGGAGGAGTCCGCAAGACTTCATGGCCTCCATGGCCGCCATAGATATGGTGACCCTGAGACTCCCCAAGACCCCCTTTTGCTGGGCCTCTTGGCAAGGGCCACAGGTCCCTGCAAAACATTCAGCAGCTTCGGACACAGAGCAGCTTGACTCCTGGGAAGCCACCATGCAATGGAATCATAGAAAACATCTTCAGAACAGTCCTGGAATATTAAAATCAACTTGCTTGCATCTAACATGACCAGAGAGTAACCCTTATGGATTAACTTTTTCTAAATTTTGTTTTTAAGTTAGGCATGGTGGCACACTCCTCTAATCATAGCATTGTAGGATGCTGCGGCAGGAAGACTGCAAGTTCAAGGCCAGCCTGGGCAACTTGGCAAGACTTTGTCTCAAAATAAAAGACCATAAAGGGCTAGAGGCATAACTCAGTGATAAAGCTACATCTGGTCTCAGTCCTCAGGATGGAAAATTTGTTTTTAAATTGTAATTAAAAGGGGGTAGTCTTTTTCCCAAGCCTGAACCCTACCCCCAATTCCTTTCCCAAAAACAAGTGTTATTGTTTTCTTGTAGCAAGATAGTCAGTGCATACATAAGCACTTCTATATCCCATCTCTTTCCATTTTCACATAGCAGGAGATTCCAGAGATCATCCTAACTCAGCATAGATAAATCTCTCATTCTTTGTCACAGCTGCATAGTCACATTAGAAGGCATGCGTCATGGGGATGAATCATAGTTTATTTCCCTGATCTGCTATTGATGGACATTAGGTTGCTTTCAAGTGTAGACTATTACAGCGTCACAGCCAAGATCTGTGTATGTAGGTCTTCAGATACATCTGTGGGATAAATTCGCAGAAGAGCAATTGCTGGATCAAAGCATATGCAAAGCGTTGTCATGTGATGTCAGCTTTGTCTGGACAGTAAATGCAGTGGGACCCTGGGAATAAGCACAGGATGAGGCATGCTGGTGACAGATGCAGGTAGCATTACACAGTCCCCAGATAAACAGCCAGCATTCGTTGAGCTCTGCCTCAGCCTGTGGGTCCTGGCAGGAAAGCAGGAGGGAATCCATAGCTCCTCAGATTGGCCTGTTGAACCACTGCTAGCCTTGCCTTGAAATATGCTTTGACCTCACCTTCACCTTCTCTTATGTTTGTCTAGTCCGGCAGGTTCAACTTGAACAAGCACCAGATCCCTGGGCTATATGCTGACAGATTGTAAGACAGGGGCAGCACCCCAGGAATCTCTTTCTGTCTGTAGAGGATAAAAGACCCTGTGGCAATATGAAGAGAATTTCAGAGTTGGGAGGGCTACAAGGCAGGGAAGGGAAAGGGATGTGAGGAACCTTGACTGTGATGCTGTCTCTAACACACCCTCTTCTCCCCAGGTTACAGCCATCCTGCCCTGGCAAAACTGGTCCAGCAGCCTCAGAATGTGGTATGTCTCCCCATTACATAAAGACCAAACGTTTCTCAGTCATGCATGGAATCACAGGGCAGCCCTTAGAAATCATTCATTCATTCATTCATTCATCATTCCACAAAAGGTATCAAGTTCATACTATGCTCTAGGAACTTGAAACACCTTGGGGACCGACAACACAGTGCCCCCATTCCCACAGAGGAAATCAGTTAGCCACACACATAAGCAAAGAATTGCAGCCATACTAAGTGCTACAGAATAAGGCAGGCATTGTATAGGCACACAGTAGTGATAATAATTAGTAATGCTTATGAAGAAAAGTATATGTACTAAATACTGTGTTTAGCTCTTTATGGCTGTAATATTGACATATCTGTATGTCATATGCAAGCGCAGTTGTTAACCCTATTTTACCAGAGAAAAATGAGGTACAGAGAAGTAGCTCCAAATTAGGTAGACCACACCCTTCCACCTGATGGGTGGGTCTGTCCTGTTGTTTGTTGCCGCATAAATGAAATCACACAGTGTGCACTCCGTCTTACCTGGCTTATTTCAAGTCTGAAACCAGGAGTGGTGGTACACACCTGTGTTGCCAGCTGCTCAGAGGGCTGAGGCAGGAGGATCACAGATTTGAGGCCAGCCCGAGTAACTTAGCAAGACCCTATTTCAAAATAAAATTAAAAAGGCCGTGGTATCATTCCAGCAGTAGAGCAGTTGTCTAGCATGCACAAGGCACCCAGTTCAATCCCCAGCATCCCAAAGAAAAACGGGAAACAAAACGAGTCACAACTGTGTGATTCATCCTCAAAGTCATGGGTGGCCACTGACTGGTGGCTTTATAGGGTCCCACTGTGTGAATGTACTGCAATCAGTGCATCTTTCCAGCTGCTGATAGGCACGTGGGTGGTTTCCATTTGGGGGCTTTTACAAAAACGGCTGCCATGATCAAGCGTGTGTCTTGTGGTAAGCACGTGGGTATGTGTGCTGGACACAGAGCTAAGAGCAGATCCCTGGCCTTGGCATGTGTCTGTGTTGGGCTTCAGCAAACCTACCCATTCCCCAAGCTGATCTTGATTTCCACCCCCACCAGCAGTGCAAGGACAGGAGAGGGGGTCCAGTTGCTCCAACACCAAGTGTCAGTAGAGGCCTTTTATTTGACTCAGACAGGGACATCCTAGTGCACACATGACAAGGAGTTTGATTTCCAAAAACAGGTCAAAGGAAGGCAAAGGGGACCAAGCATTCAGTCCTGGAAAGGAAACAAGTCCCCTGTCTCAAAATAGTCTTCCCTGTAATCAACAGGATTGAAGATTACTAGAAAGAATCACTGTTTCCTCCTTATAAAAGGCTGTGCTCTTCCCAGGGGGCCTGGGGGAACTTCTTGCCTCCAGTTATCACTGGAGAGGAAGTTAGGGCCTCTGGAAAGGGTCTGATGAGGGCTTTTCCCTCAGAGACTCCCTGGATGTTTACATTAAAGTCGAGTTTTGTTCTGAAACAGCATAAGAATCCCAGATGCCTTGGCAGTTGGTGCTGAAAAAAATGTGTCAACAAACATGTCAAACACATTTGCAGTGTCAACCGCCTGCAGAGGCAGAATCTTCCCAATCACACATGACATCAAGGCCCAGGGATTCTGATTTCAGGAAGGCCCTGCCACAGAAAGCTGCAAGCCCAGCTGCCTTTCACCCCTCACCCAGCTGAGGGCTAGTCCTGCTCCTCACCTTTCCTACTTGTGTCTCTGGTAGCAGCCTCTCTCCAGTAGCCGCTTGTACCTCCTACCTCACCTCCTCACCTCCTCCCAGCCCAGCTGTTCCCCAAGCCTCCCCACAGTGCATGGAACCAGGTCCACTGCCCTTAGAAAACTCTTCTGATTCCAGTGCAAAGCCTTTACTGATCTGGTTCCTGCTTTCTTCTTCAGTCATATTTTTGTTGTTGTTGTTGTTGTTGTTTTGTTTTGTTTTTTTACTGGTGGTAGAACCCAGGACCTCCCACATGCTAGGAAAGTGTTCTGTCCCTGAGCCACGCGCCACCCCCAGCCTTCTTTCTTTCTTTCTTTCTTTTTGGAACCAGGAATCAAATTTAAGACCTCGAGCTTGCCAGGCAGGCACTGTGCCGCTGAGCTACCAGCCTTGTTTCCAGTAATCAGCTATCTGCTGTGTGCTGGGCATGGTTCTTGACCTGGGCTGTGTTGGAGAGATCACAGCCTCTGTCACAAGTGTGTGAGTTGTTCTGCAGAAGACTACTTTAGGGCTTGGTGAGAAGAGACCCTAATCTTGTGTTAGAAAAGTGCTAAAACACAGGCAGACTGAGCAGCAGGCTGGGGTGCTACTGGGTGACAGTCCTTGGCTGGAGACACCCTCAGGTGGGGGTTCTGGTACTCCACCTCCCAGGGCAGTTTCCCACCGGGTTGTCAAGTCCTGAGAAGGAACCTGTCACAGCACCACTGTGAGACTCCACAATAATGACTTCATGTGACTGCACAGATGAAACCAGGTCCCCTGAATCTAACACCTGGATTCCAGTTGGGATTTCTTCCAACACCAGCCCGTGTTATTACATTGTCCACCAGCTGTGCAAGAATTATGGGGCATCAGGCAACCCATTTAGGACCCCTCCTGACTCCCAGGAGCTTTTCCTATACCCCATTCCTGTTCTCCAATAAATTTTTCTACTCTGAAAAATATTATGGGGTACCATGTATGTATGGTCGCATTGCAGTGTGTGACAGCTGCAATCTGACTTTCATGCCTCTGGAATGGACATAGCATAAGGGGCCGGACCAGGTGAGATAGACACCCACCGGTGACTTCCAGGCCTTCTCTGTATCACCTCCTACCTCCTACCTGCCTATGAGTCGGGATGGGGGTGCTGCCCCATTTTGGCAGATGAAGACCCTGAAGTTCAGAGAGGTTAGGCAATTAGCCCAGAGTTGCACAGTCACTTAAACCAAGCCCGTTCTCTTCATGCTGCATTTTAAGACTAATGGGCTGACGGTGAAGCTTCTAGAAAGTTGTCCTCATTTGATTCTGTGACCCGATGTCCTAGATAGCTTCTGTTCTTGGTGTCATGCTTTGTCGAACAAAAACACCACCCCCACATCTTTCCCAGGCCCAGATAGGCAGTCAAGCTACCAGCCTGCCCATGCTCCTCTGGGAGCCTCTTCGCTGCAGCCCGTAGTGGCAGTTTGTCTCTGCCCTGTTCCGGTGGTGCATCCCACTTCTTAGGAGTCCCATGGACAGCTTGGAGTGGGGAGGAAATGCTCCTCAAAGGCCCCAACAGGTCTCCAGGTCGTACCAAGCAAACTCATACCTGCATTAATCTTTCCAGGAGACGGGAGGCTGAGGTAGGCGGAGCGTTGTGAGTTCGAGGCCGGCTTGGGCTACAACGCGAGTGTAAGACCGGCCTGAGCTACATAGTGTGACCCTGCCTCGAAAAACCAGGGCCAGGAGTTTGGCTCAGTGCCTTAAGCGCCTACCTTGGCAGGCGCGAGGTTGTGAGTTCAATCCCCGGTGCCGCCAAAAAAAAAAAAAAAAAATCTTTCCAGGAGAGTCTGCTTGGGAAGGTGTGGCAGAGTGGCGTCTGAGCCCAGCCTGGATCTGCTCTTTCCTGTCACATGCTCCTCAGTTTTCCAGCTCTACAGTGGAAGGGGGTTCATTTCCCTCATCACTTCTCCTAGACCCACTTGAGTGGTCACAAAGGAGAAAAAGCAACAGCGGTGTGAATCTACCACAATTTCTAGAGGCCCAAGCCAAGACCCAAAGCGTCTAGGAGAATTACCTCTGGGACCTCCATGTCCTTAAGACACCCTCAAATGGTGATGCTGCTCTTTAGATTCCCATTGAGCTTATTATACTGCGTCAGAGAGAGAGAAAGAGAGAGAGAGAGAGAGAGAGACTCAAGAAGTAGTCATATTGCAGCAAAACCTTCCCTTTTTATAACCAAACATCCTGCTTTGGAATAGATTTTAAGGTAGTGCCTATCTGTCTTTCCCAGCTCCCACGGTGGTGACATCTCACTACACCAAGGTACATTTGTCAGAACTGGATTTACAAATTACACTGGTCAGCGATAGAGGCAGACTTTTATTTGGATTTTACTATCTTCCCAATATTGTCCTTTGTGTTGTGTGGTAGGATCTGGTCCAAGATGTTGCATTGTATTAAAGATATGATCCATTTTTATAACCCAAATCCACTTCTTCATGATCTCATTGTTCATTCTGGTGCAGCTCCTCCCCATGGGGAGCCGGGGAACCCCCAGGACTAGCTGCTCTTCCTGCACTGGCAGATGTCTGTCCTTGGCGTCCAGGCAACTCCCACCACCAACCCAATGGGACCTCGGACTTCTGGTCAACCTCTGGCTGTGTCCCTGGCTCACCTCCCTTCTTGGGTCCCAAGAGTGACCCCTGCCCCTGTGCATCCTTCACCTCTTATTTCTTATATAGCCGAACTATTCTGAATTCGCTGGCTTGACACGTTTCGCCACTAAATCTGCTACCTCTCTTTCCTCGAGTACAATACCTTAGTTTTCTGTTCAGTGAGCATGACAAAGTTGTCCTAAGGATTTGTAAAGCCCCTGCCCACAGACTGTCACATAGTGGGTCCCCAAGATGGATCAGCACTCTCTCCCTCTCTGAGCGTGAAGGATTTCCAGTCCTTGCCTGGTCTGAGGTCCCTCCACAGAAAAACAGTACCTCCTGGGGTACTCCTGGCACCCCTGTGAGTGGGCAGGACAGGCCACAGTCTTCTCAGTTTAAAGGTAAAGTAGTTGAGGTTCATTAATTTTAAGTGACTTAACCTTAAAAGCTGTGACTCCAAATCTAGCCCTTTTGCACACCTGAAATGGGCTCTGGACTGGGAACCCATTTGGGAGCCCAAATCCTGTGAATGAATGTGCTCTACTGTCCAGAAACACTATGCAGCATTTTCCTAAGGGGATTCAATAAAGAATTCAAGGATGGAGTTAGGAGCACAAACCTTCCCGATTGGTTATTTATAAAAGTAAAGAGAAATATCTCTGTAATCTAAGTCATCCCATGTGATTACAACTTTTCCTAAATGTGAATAGCCATTATCAGTACCTTGAGTTAATGTGCACTAGTACCTGATGCTAGGCCAACACTGTTCCTCCCTCTGGTCGTTATAAACAGTGCTGCCTGAAGAGTAAATCCACCACTTTCACCTACATTAGAAATCATTTCTTTAGAGAAGCCCTAGCATGAGATTGTTGAGAATTGCTTGTTCCAATCTGGGCTCTTTTTCTCTCTTAAAATTGTGGAACCATTAGCAAGCCCAAGCACTAACTGAACTGTGGACACTTTTATTCCTGGCCAAGAATAGGAAAAGTGAAGTGGGAGATAAACTTGCAAATCAAACTCTCAACCCAGTGGGGGGTCAGGCGATCACAGGCATAGAGTAAAAGAAATGAGAGGAGGAATAGGCTACCAAAGGGAAGGAATTGTGTATTTTCCCAGGATTTGTTTCGCACCTCTCTCTGCTCTTTCATGGTTCTTTCTAGTTGTTGTCACCGTCAACTGTCCTGGTGCTGGTGGGGAGAGGGGTGTCATTCAGCAAGCAGATACAAATACAGTGGTACCGCGGTACACAAGTTTAATTCTTTCCATTCTGCTTGCAAAGGGAATTGGATGAGAATCAAATCAAATCTTCCCATAAGGTCAACACTGAACCTACCCATTGAATTTAAATTGTATAATGAAAGTAGAGGTTGTACAGTGGTCACTCTGGTGGCCATGTTCAATCCAGCCTACCTGGAGAGGGACTCTTTCTGGCCGCAGGCATCCCATTTTCAAAGATAAGCAGGATTCAGGAGAGCGAAGAAACTCAGCTAGGTCAGGTAGACAGGACAGGCTTGGAGCAGGGTGACAAGACAGCCGGATCAGAGCATAAACTATAACTCTTAACACACACAGACAACTCACTTGGTGGAAACTTCTCCTGCAGTTGGCGGCCTTCCAGGATTGGTCGTTGCTGGCCTGGGTTTCTCTTTCCACACTTTAAGGAAAGTGCCAGATAACACAGCAGCAACCCTCTATGGTGACATGTGGGACAGCAGCCCTGCCACGTGCCTCGTCTCGTCAGGGGGGCAGCTAGCAACCAAACCTGGCGATTAGAGACAGCAGGTCAAGAAGGCAGCACCTGGAATGTGGGACTGTCCCCCAGCCAGAACTTGCTTTGATATATTTTAGGCCAGAATTTTAAAGTTTATGCACATTTGTATTTCTCCCTTCCTTTTAAAAAAATTTTTTTTGAGACAGGGTCTCAGTAAGTTGCCCAGGCTGTTCTTGAAATCACAATACTACTGCCTCAGCCTTCCCAGTGTTGGGGTTACAGGTCACCACCAATCTGACTCAAACTTAACATTTTCTAGTATGGCTTTTTTTTTACACTCAGTCCTCTCTGATAATTTAGCCAGCTCCATGATCATTCCCTATTCTACTTAAAAATTCCGGAGCTACCCAACCTCATAATGCTTCTTTTTTTTTTCCTTCAATTTTTGAAAAACAAAGGTACAATTCAGTGTACAGTATACAAATGTTCTTTTGTACAATCATCCTCAAAACCCAGATGGATCTGCACGTGCATGTCTACAGCAGCATCCTCACAACAGCCAATGGGTGCCCACAGCCCACTGTCCATCAGTTGGTGAATGGATATACAAAGGATGATGAATGGATACACAAATGTGGTCCACCCACATGACAACTATCAGCCGTCCAAAAGAAGGAAGTTCTGACACATGGTACCACACAGACGAACCTTCAGGATTTTGTGCTCTGTGAAATAAGCCAATCAAAAAGGACAAATAGTGGGGGATTCCATGTAGGTCCCTTGTATTCATAAAATAAGACAGTAACGGTTGCCAGGGACTGGGAGAAGGGAGACAGGGAGTCAGAGTTTAACAGGAGCAATTTCAGTTTGGGAGGACAGAAGAGTCCTGGGGATAGATGGTGGTGATGGCTGCACAACAGTGTGGATTCTCTTAATGTACACTGAGAAACGGTTAAAAGGGTGCATTTTATGTTAGATGATTTTTATCTCAATTTTAAAAATCCAGACAGAATAGCTCATTGCTCTTTGCATTCCCCTCATGCCCTTTGTAGTCAGTTGTGCTTTAGCCCAGGTAACCATGACCTGTTTTCTGTCCTCACTGTTTTGCCTGTTCCACAGAATGCCATAAAGAAGGACTCATACACATTACCACCATTGGCTTCTGGCTTCTTTCTCTCAGCATCATGACACTGAGATTCTTCCATGTAATCCTGTATATTGGTGAATTGTTCTTTTACACTGCTGAGTAGTACTCCACTGTGTGTGTGGACCACAAGTTGTTCATTGAGCTATTTCCAGTTTTTTGGCAAATGAGAATAAAAGCCACCGTAGTTTATGTACACAACCCTGTGTGGACACGTGCTTGTGTTTCACTTGTGAGAACACCTTGGAGTGGGTTGCCAGGTAACAGGGTGTGTGCATGCTCAGCATTAGAGGATCTGGCACTCTGCCTTCCAGAGTGGCTGCATCACTTTACCTTCCCACCAGAGAACACTCCAGAGTGAGAGTCACAGATTCTCCACATCCTGGGTAATATTTGTCAGTGTCCGTGTTTTGGCCATCCTGATGGTGTTTTCTAAATTATAGATTTGCAATAAGATGCAATATATATACACACAAAAGAGGTCTCTCATGCCCTGCACAGTTTCCCTCAGTGAAATATTTTGCATAAGCATCATACAATATCACAAGATATTGACACTCTCTCTAAATCCAGAACAATCCTAGTGAAGTTCTCTACAAGTTAGGGAAATCTCATCTCAACACCGGCAGAACACCCCCAGCCTGCAGTGCCATTCAGAGCCTGTTTGAACCCTTCATCCATGAAGAGGCACAAGGTGGACAGGGACCTGGTGGCAGCAGGAGAAGTCACTGTTTGTCTGCTGGCGTTTTGCAGAGCACCTTCATCAACAGACCGGCCCTGGGGATCCTGCCTCCAGAGAACTTCGTGGACAAGCTCAGGGAGTCCTTGCTGTCAGTGAGTCCAGGGGATGGTCCTGCCCTGTTGCAGTCCCCCTGCCCTGCTGCAGCCCCACTGTCCTCAGAGGTGGTCAGCCAGGACAGCAAAGGATTGCAATACATAACCATGAAGGAGAAGGGATTGCTGCTGAAATCTTGCTCTTTGGACTTGCTTGGTTTTTGTTGTTTTGTTTTAGCTTGTTTTTTGTTTGTTTGCTTTTTAACTGAAGATTGAACCCAAGGCATTTACACTGACCTACGTCCGCAGCCCTTTATTTTAAGACAGAGTCTCACTAAGTCGCTGAGTTGCCCAGTCTGGGTTTGAAATTACAGTCCTCCTGCCTCAGCCTTCCAGAGTGTTCGAATCATAGGCATATGTAGTAACACCTGGCTGGGCTTATTTTTTTCATGAAGAATATTTTTAATTTTCCTCTTGTAGAAAAAGATTTTGTGTGCGAATGTAGTTTTTTGCCTCTCTTTCCTCTCTGCTGGCTTCAGGGCCTTCCTGGGCCTCTTTTCCAGG
>RJWM01042744.1:0-14176 GCA_004363535.1 Dasyprocta punctata
ATGGTATGATGAATTTAACTCTTTCAGGAAGATAATTTGGAGGGGAGTAGCTAGGACAAATGGAACCTGTAGTTTTAGTTTTTTGCAGAATCTCTATACTGCATTTTTTTTTTTTTTTTTGTACCGGGGATCGACTCATAACCTTGCGCTTGCCAGGCAGGCACTTATGTCACTGAGCTAAATCCCCAGCCCTCCATATTGCTTTCCATAACTGCACAAATTTGCATTCCCACTAACAATGAAGAAGGGTTCCTTTTACCCTGCAGCCTTGCTAGCACTTGAGATTGTTTGATGTTTTGGTGATGGTCATTCTTTCTGTCATGAGATAAAATCTCAGTGTCATTTTAACATGCATTTTTCAAATGGCCAATGGTGTTGAGCATTTTTTCACATACTCACTGCCCATTTGTATTTCTTCATCTGAGAAATGTATTCAGGGTTAAGTCTTTAAATTTGCGGGTTCTATTTTTTGCTTAGTTCTTCACATATTCTAGATATTAGCCCTCTGTCCGAGGAGCAGCTGGCAATATCTTTCCTCATTCTGTAGGTTATCTTTTCATTTTGTTGGTGGTTTCCTTTGCTATGCAGAAACTTTTTAACTTGATGTGATCCCATGTGCAACCTAGGTTTTTCTCCTAAAAACTTGGCAACAGCATAGTATTAGCACTTCTTTTTGGTACACTTAAAAATATGAATGTTTTCTCTGTCCTCTTCATACATGAATTTTCTCCGAGTCTCTTGCCAATTAAAAGGCAGAAATCTCTTTCTCAGGGACTTTGGAGGCACTCTTTTGAAATGCAACTTTGAAGAAAGTCAGTGGTGCTATCCCCAGTCACTTTTGGGCAAGTAGGAGCTTACTTCTATGAGCATCAGCTAGCAAACACAGATAGACTGGTTACGTTTACCACTCTCCCTGTTAATACTGTCCTACGCTGTTTCACTAGTTCATCCCAACATTTAAAGCCTATCCAGTCTATTTTTTTAGTAGTGTTGAGTTTAATTTCTCTTCCCAATTGAAATGGTCAAGAATAAAGTCTTCCTTGACTATCTGTCAGGTGTTTCTTTTCTGCTATTAAAATGTTTCTGTTTATTTGGCCCTATTCCTCTCTGCTCTTTAAAGTTCTTGAAAAGCAACATAAGGTTTTAATCTTGCATAGTCCCTAGCATGTAAAAATGTGTCTAAAGATGCTAAATATTTAGTAAACATTCATCAAATATACGCAACATGTTAGAATGAGTGGCCTGCTGGTGGGCAACACAGAATCCAGATTCCCTATCTCCACTGCAGGTGCAGCTCCTTTGAACTTTTCACTTTATTACATTTAGAAACAATGATCCCAAACGCTTCCTCCTATTCAGAGGAGGAAAAGTAATGGTACTGTTGCTGATACCACAGTTCCACTTTTTAAAAACAAGGCCCAAATATTGTTAAAGGGGTGATCTCATTTTCTGATTTAAATCAACTGTCCATTTTCACAAGAATTGCTAGTTTGCCTCGGTTTAAATACCGACACCTTCAGCCCACATGCACTCATAGATGGGGCTTCAGGAAGATAACTGGATTGTAGGGACATGATTCTCATCAGCAGATCAGTTCACTGATGAGTTTATAGCTAAATATGGTATCTAAAGATGAAGTTCTGTTACAGGAGATGGGTCACTGGGGGCGTGACCTATCTTCCTCCCTCCTCCTTGATCTCTTTGCTTCCCACCACTATGACATGAATTCCTTCTTCTCTGCCGTGTGCCTCTGCTGTAGTTCCTTCCCTTGGAGCCAAAAACTGCATGCTGAAACTTCTACAAAATGAGCCTGAACAAACCTCTCCCCCTTTAACTTGTGGGTGTTGGGAATTTTGTCACAGCATTGAGAAAAGTAAGACAAAGTTGAAATAATACTTTGAGCCTGACCTCAAGAATAATAGAACAATAGGGTGTTCTCTTAGTAGATTTTCCAGAAATATGGAAACTACAGCTGCTCCACACAGCTTTATTTTAGGGAAATGTGTTTTTCCTTCACCAATATTCTTCTTTCCACAGATATACTTTTCAGAATATACTTTTCTGTTATCAGTTGAAAGGAGAAATATATACTTTGGAAAACAGTAAAAGTAATATTAATGACATCTCTCACTGTCTTAGTTAATTCCTCATGCTGGAAGAAACTACTCAACATCCACAAGGAAAGGTTTATTTTAGCTCATAGTTCATAGAGGTTTCAGTTCATAGTCAGCTAGGTCCAAGGTAGCATGGCAGAGAGACATCGTAGAAGAGAAACAGCCCATGGCAGGGCAGACAGAAGGCTTGCACAGCAGGCAGCAGCAGCCTGCCTTCCATCTTTCCTTTTTATTCCATTCAGGCTACAAGCCCAATGGTTGAAGCCACCCATATCCAGGGCAAGCCTTCCCTTTCCCCATACCCAGAACAATGCTAACCAACCAGTGCACTAACCCAATTATCACAGCCCTTAGTCCATATTTACATACTCTATAGCTAGCCACCACCTATGACTGCGTGAGGCTTTGAGGTGATATCCAGTTATAAGCCACAACCTTCCCTCTCCTTTTAAAAGTTATATTCTGATACTGTGAATAGAACTGGATTCTTTATTAATGGGAAGCATTCTCATTATTTAGCATTCTCATCATGGTACACCATGATGATGTAGCTTTTCTTCATTATCAATAGTTGCAAAGGTCTAGCAATTTCATTTGGCATGCTATCATGCCTGC
Source organism: Dasyprocta punctata (assembly GCA_004363535.1). NCBI lineage: Eukaryota > Metazoa > Chordata > Mammalia > Rodentia > Dasyproctidae > Dasyprocta > Dasyprocta punctata. Next base: position 2,730 of record RJWM01042744.1, read on the forward strand.
TTTAACTTCATCTATTATTCACTGTAACATGTACAGTCTGCCAGTCAGTATGCGCAGTGTATTTAATTATGTCTGATTTCCAAGACATGTTTTTTCTTTTAGACTACATCAACCTTATTTGTTTAACTTCAACTTCCTTCCATAGTGTACGTTCATTCTCACCATCCTCCTTTGTGGGAGGGATGTCTCTTCTTAAAGGAGGATAAACACAGCAGGAGACCAGCTGAAGGACGCTTCTCTTCTGCACATCTCGCCTTGAGTTTTGCCTTGAAGTACTTTCTGTTAAATTGCCATATCACTGTTTCTTTCATTAAACCTAGAATAATTTGCAGTGATGTGCTTATGTGTTTTCTCCATGTCTCTTTTCCTTTAGACTGAAAACTCCATAATTAGAGACCATATTAGCAACTTTTACATTAATGGGACAAAATTACCTGACACCACCAACTTGAGGAAGGAAATAGTGTGTCTGGCTTGTAGTTCCAGGAATTTCAGTCCATGGTCAACTGGTTTCATTACTGTAGATCTGAGGTGACGCAGAGCATCCTGGCAGAAAAGCTCACTTCACGGCAGCCAGGAAGCAGTGAGCAGGACAGGAACATGACAGAGGAAGGGTCCAAGTGACAGATGTAGTCCCCAAAGTCACATCCCCTCACCCACCCAGACACACACACAAATGTGCTTGGCTAAGCTAGGCATCTCTTAAACCGATCAAGCTGACAGTCAAGCTTCACTTTACCCTGACTCTTTACTTTGACACAAATTGGACGAACACCTCCTGAATGAAAAAACGATCTTCTCTAAGCCAAACCACAGCTGGTTAGAGAATGCTCGCAAGACATTAGTTCATTATAATGCTTGAGAAATGCAGATTTGAAATTCAGGAATGCAGCAGGTATGAGACACTTGTAACATCTCGATAAACATTCTAAAAACAAAATTTCTCAGGAGCAGAATTTATAACTTCTGAAATCAATATTTTTTCTACAAATTCAGAAAATATGACTCCTGAAAATTGTCCAGTATTTACCTATAATAAACCTGAGTTAGAGTTGAGAGAGCAGATCTGGTAGGCCAGTTGAGGGGGAACACTTCCTTTCTGGCCACCTCATCTGTAACGAGCGCTGGGCATACCTCACCACCACCACCACCATCACATGGGCCTCCTCTGTTTTTGCGTGACGTATTACAAAGCGAAAGGAGAAGATGAGAGGTGTCCTATAATTATGTCCAATACAACAGTATTTACTTGAAAGTATAAAACACATACTGGCATATTACACCATTTGTTAACATTTATATTTGGACAAGTTCCAAATAGTTGTGAGAAAACATCATGAGTTCCTGGAACACAGGTTTGGGCATCAAAAGAAAAAATACCTGGATTAATAACTTAGTTCTGTTAGTTACTAATTACATATTCCTTAGCAAGCTTCTTCACACTTTAGAGATCAGTGTTCATGATATATAAGATGACACATATTTCTTAAGAGCCAGGGATATGATGTTCCTAACGTGTTCAACGGAGTCCCAAGAATGTCATGACAACGGTGTAATCATGGGGATGTCGGTGATGAAATATTACTTGATTATATCACATCTACATTCTTGATATCTTATAGAAGTTTGATTGTAAAACCTGTGTGTGTGTGTGGTGTGTGTGTACCATAACTACAACCATCAATATTTAATTTTAAATTAAATCTGGCTGAAAAATTGACTCAGGCAATAACCTTCAAGTCACTTTTTAAATTATCATTCTTTCAGCCTCCATCTCCCAGCAATGACCTCTTATTTCTCTAAGAGTCTACAATGTCTTGCACTCAGGTATGGTAAAGTAGGGGATGGAACTGTCCATGAAGGCTGACCAGTGTTGGCAGAAATGTCACTTCAAGATGTCTCTAGAGATTCTTGTCCTGGCTTCCTTGCCAGTTAATGATATGACCTTGGGCAAGTGACAACCTGTCTCTGCCTAGTTTCTTCATTTGTAAAATGAGGGGATTGATAAGAGTCCCTTCTAAAACTCTTTGCCATTCTACAAGAACTGTGATTAGCACCTGTCATTCCAGGTGACATCTCACTGTCTTGGCTGATAAGGTCACATATGTTCAAGGTCTATAAATGAATCATTTTGAACAGGTACAAAAGTTCTTTATTAGGATCCTCAGATCAGTCTGAGTGAGTGCTAAGTGTTTGTAGAAGTCATTTCCCTAAAAATGTGTTGGGTAATAAACTTGTAGTTTAACCCACACACTCATTAACAGGTTATTCCCAGGAGTTCAATAACAATATTTCTTCAAGCACACTCCCTATCTTTGTAGATACCACATCACTTAATCCTGACATCAACGGCCATCATTATCCTCACCAATTACTATCACTAGCAATAACAATAGTGTCACATGATCTTTTAAGACATAAAGAAATTATGTTGCTTTCCCTGTAAAAATAAATATCAGGAGAAAAAAGTAGTTCTTTAAATAATTCCTACATTTTTCTCTTATTATTTGTGTATTTATTTAGTTTTTTTGTTTTGTTTTGTTTTGTTTTATTTTGTTTTGCTAAACATGAGAAAGTGAAGCATTTTTTCCTTCCTCTTCAATTGTATTTAATGCATTTTCTTATTACATAATTCATACAGATTTTATTCAGTGTTTTTTTATTAACGTTGTATTGACATTGTCTCAATTGATCCTAACAGCATCTTTTAAAAAGCCAGTTAGTGGATTTTAACTCTTTTCTTAACACTGATCTGCTCCAAGGCCTTGACTTCCTCGGACTCTTTAGAAATTCTCATTGCAGTTAACCCGTAACTCTACAGACAAATGTCCTAGAATAGACAGGATGATTGCACTGAAGGTTGGAGGCCGGTTTCCTTCACCTTGTGATGCTGATAACTGGATCACAGTATTTACATTTGTATTTTAATCCTTTTAACCTAGGAATCAATGTAGACCTGAGACAATAAGTTAACAACTTGCCAAAATTATGCCTGGGCAGATGGCAAAATTGATCTAGATTTCTATTTCCCAAGACTCCTGGAAGTCTCTGGAGGGAGAGTAGGACAGTCGCATCACAAAGGACTCCAGACTGGTCCACAGCACCGTTCTGACCCTTCTGACGTCACATACACATTTGCTCCCACCCAAAGATTTCTAACTTTTTCTTTAACCACTGTATACTTTACTAGTAAGACTTTTTTGGGTGGAGCATGTTCTCAAGCACAACAAATCATTTTTCTAGTTCACTACGCAAGTCTTTACAAATACACCTGCTCTTTCTTCGTAATGTCAGTAATACAACCCTGTAATTCTTCCAGAAACTTTTCCTTCTGTCTTTCTTTTAAATGTTGCCTTGTTCACTTGTCATTATGAATATTTCTGGAGCTCTTAAGGGAATTTTGCACTTTATTCTTTTTTTTTTTAGAAAAAATATTGAAGCATTTTATGTTTTCCTGTATGGGTAAAACCTTCAAGATCTTGTCTCAGCAGATGGCAACACAGCACAAACATCACAAAAGTCAAATGCAACACAACCTGCAACAGCCGGCTGAGGTGGCGCACGCCTTTAATCCCAGCACTTGGGAGGCTTAGGTAGCTGGAGCGTTGTGAGTTCAAGGCCAGCTTGGGCTACTACGTGAGCAAGGCCAGCCTGAACTACATGATGCAATCCTGCCTCAAAAAAAATAAATAAATAAAAAATAGGACTAGGACTTTGGCTCAGTGGCCTGGTGCAAGGCTGTGAGTTTTATCCCTGGTAAAAAACAGCCTGCAAAGTTTCATTCAGTCAGTTGCAGTTGAAGTAGCAATGTGGCTGCTGGCGGGGCCCAGCTGTGGAGCTGAAGCACATGCCGTTTGGAGTTCTTGTGCACCTCAGCTAAGCGCACACTTGTCTTACGTTTGCCTGATCATGTATGTCCTTTTCTCTGTCTTGTCCTCTAACAACCTCAAAGTGGATTCTTCCTCTTTAACCTGCTCATTCTTTGACTTTGCAGATTCTATTTGCTCCCAGTAACCATTTGACAGTGTCTCTTAGAGCTTCCATATCATCAATTGAGGAAAGGCCACTTTTATCAATCCAGGTCTATCTGTCCCCCTAATCCCTCTGTAATGGCAATGAATAATATAGAGGCCCTATTTTATTTCATTGTCACATTTAATAAACATGGGCTGCTCAGTTCTCTCAGTAATTCATAACCTTGCTCAAAATCTGATTTCCTGGGTGATGTAAGATTATTTTTCACTCTTTCCCAGAATGCCACCTCCACTTCACTCAGGTAGGACTTCTCTTTTTCCCTTTAAAATTCAATATTCATCTCCACTCTTACTGTTTGTCCTGCCTCTAGCTCTTTGTTCTGTATTGGAAATCTGCATCTCTGTCGGCTTCATCATCCTTGAAGCCATTCTGCTGCTACGGCACCCCACGCAATTCAGTCTCCTTTGTAGCTCCCCAAACTTCAATCAGGCTTTGCAATTGGGAGCACATGAAACAGAATTTGGCTTATTCTAACTGGGCAGCAAGCTCTCCACACCCAGCCCTGAAGATGCCTAAGTACTATCTACCGTCCCCCATGTGGTGCCAGAGTACACACTTCCGGATTGGATCATATCAGGACCACTTTATATTGTTACTGCATCTTCTGCAAACTCAACATATAAAAACTGCTTCTTCAAAGTAGTATTTCCAATGTTTTCCAAATAAAAAAAAGAACATGAAACATTATACAAAATAATCTCCTTTACTCATGTATCCAGAGAATATTGTTAGTATCTTGATATTTTTCAGTCCCTTATAGATTGATAGAAAAGCCATTTATTTCTTTAATTATCTGAAAAAATGTATATCTATTTATTATCTCATAAAGAAAATTTATAATGACAATATACAACTTTCAGAAACATGATCAGATACTTGTGTAATCATCTAATTATCTCCTCATTCTTGGACAATTAAGTTCAATCTAATATTCTAATATTTTAGTATTAAGTAATGCTGTTATAACATAGCTTACATAAATTTGTGTGTCCCTGATTATTTCTTTAGAACAGATTCCTACAACAAATTTTCCAAATCAAAGGTCAGGAATTAATTGAAACCATTCAATTGATATGGCTAAATTGGCAATGCTAAAGTTCCTTTTTCTTCTTTTTGTGTCATTATTCACTCTCTTATTAAATTCATTATTTTATAAACAACTGTGGAGTAAGAGTGACTACTTGTTGCTCGCTGAGGAGACCTAGAACTTGACGTCCGAACCAGCCCAGAAGTTATGGGTACAATTATGGGACTTCACTCCTGGACCGGGTAGCAGGTTGTCTATCTTTGTTTCCAGGGTCGAGCTACTGTGACAGGACTTACTAACACGGTATCATTTGAAAGAGTACCTATCTTTTAACATGATGTTTGTGTAAGATGTATACTTTTATGTTTCCCTCATTTAAAATTAAGTGGTTATTTCAATTTCATTCAAGTGGCTTCCCAGAACTTACTATCACAGGTTCTTTGTTTCTTTCACCAGGAACAATTCCATTAAGCCCTAATAAAAGGGCATTGGAAAGTATTTAAAACATAAATGCTTTTGCCATTTTACCAGAATCATTGCAGTACACTGGAGAATGAGTCAGACTTGCTTTTCCTTTCCATGAAGACACTAAGAGTGTCATTTGAAATAACTTTTTTTTTCATTTGCGTATTGACTGAGTATATTTTGGACACTCAATCTAAAGTGGCGCAGAGAAAATGAGAGAGAAAGAGACAAAGAATAAAGGCTTTAATGCGGCCATGGGAAGTCACCACAGAGGACCCGCTGGTTCTCCCCAGACGAAGGACGAGGTTTGGCTTATATGTATTCTTCTTAGGAAGGAGCTTTTGTTAGCTGATTTTGATGGATCAGTAGTACTTGTTAGTGGGGGATTGGGGAATATTTGGCGTGCGTGGGAAGAACAGGCAGGGTGTTCTGGGAGAAAGAACACTGATAAGATGTCTGTTGTGGTTTTTGTAACTTTGGACTTCCGTCATGATGGCTGAGCGGGCCAGTGCGGGGGAGTCCTGTCATGTGTATTGGACTTACCGGACTCGAGACATAAAAAATAAATTTAATTTCTTCATTGAAATCATCATCACTGTGTAATTCATTCCTTTTCATTTATTTATTTATTTTTGCTTTTTGTGTTTTTTTCTCTTTCCCTTATTCCTTATACTTTCAAATAATGCGTTTATTCTTTCAGTTTATCCCTCTTGAATGATACAAAGAATTCAACCATTTTATTTATGCCGTGATGGTATCTTTTCCAAAATACTCTGGAATTTTACCTCAAATGGCAATTTCCAGCTTCTTTGCAGTTAGCAGAAATCAGAATGCCAGGCAACTACGTCAACACGAATAGGGAACGAACAGGTGAGATTTCTCCGGTCCTAATGTAGAAAACTTTGTACCTTCCATCCTCATTTCACATTTTTGGCAACAACAGAAAATCACATTTGAGGATGAGTGCTATGTGCCCCAATTTGCACCTCACAGAATAATGTGGTGCAAAGATTCTGATACTTTTTATAATGCTGTAAAAGTTCTCTTCACACGTACCTTCTCTATATCATTCCTCCCAGAGACTGTTGAAAGAACAATTTGAAAAATGAAGCAAGTTTCCTCCTTTCCTGTTGCCCTTGCACTTGTCCTGACTTGGCTTTCACTGTGACAGTGCTGTGAGGGAGCTGGGACAGAAAAGCCAGGGTTGAGCATACAGGAATAACTGTAGATAGCCCCATGAGAGTGGCCCTTAGAATATGGATTTCTCAGAAATGGTGAACTTGCCTGAACTTGACTCCAATGGGTAACATCTAATTCAGTTAGATGAGCATAGAAACTATTAAAGGTAGTAACCCTTAGAGTCACACCGGAAGGTTTGGTGACTACTGATAGCTAAGTGATTCTGATTAATTTGACTAGTTTTGGGGACTGAGGCATAAATATGCTTTTAAAAGTTCCTTGTGCACTTTAATGTGAAGATAGAATGGATATGGATTACACTGCCATTTCTCCACAGTGGTAACTTCTTTCCAAGCATCAAACAGTAGTGAGATTTTGAGTGGAACACCCATTTTGTAAAGAACTTCAAAAATTATGCTACAGAGTAGTGATACGTATATTGCATTTCAGAAGAGAAAAAACAAGAGAGAATCAGAGGCTCTGCAATGTGACTAACTTCTGGAAAATTCGTCAGTCTCGCAAAGCAAAAGTGAAGTTCTCGTGAGAAACCCAAGATAGCGGTGCAGCAAGGGAACATGGCTAATATGGTGTCAGGAAGTATGACACGTGTGACAAGCACACGGTACTCCCCCAAGGCATGGCAGACCCTACACCATTCATGCTAGCTTTCTTCACAGAGGAGGAGGAATTTGGGTGGATAATGTCATGCATAGCTTCCATCCTGGTCAGAGTCATTAAGGTACATCTGTAAAGGAAACTTTTTCAGGGTAATATATTAGCAATCTCAGTTTAATGAAGGTAAGAGCATTTGGGCTTGAAGTTCTGTCTCTTTTGCATAATGTCTCTCTATTGCAGTGATATTATTTGATTTCAGGTATTAAACTGAATAATCTTAAAATTCACCAAGGAATATAGACTATCATAGAAGTATGAAACTATGCCAGATCCTACCTACATGACCCAGTCATCTGGTAGTCTAAGCTAAATTTCAATCATTGATCTTCATTTGTAGATACTCCTACATATGCCTGGGTGTCATGAAAGTGTGAACTTGGGTACTTACATGATCCTTAATCAGATCATTTTTGGCACTGTCCCTCTGTTCAGCTCCCCAGAAGCTACAAATTTTGCAGCTTTGTTCCGCCTTAACTTAGTCCATGATGTCTTTGCCTTGGAGCCAGCTGATCATGTACTAAAACCATGAACAAATAAACACTCTCCTCCTTTAAGTTAGGTGTTGTGTATTGTATCTCAGAGATTAAAAAAAAAAACTAATGCAGAATATTGGAAACCAAAACAGTATTGTTGTCACTATGACCATACCTGACCATGTGTTTTAGAAGCTTTTGGTACTGGTTTGCTGATGGAGTTTGGGAAGGTTTGGAGATGCAAGTTAAAGAAGTTTTACCATTCAGTAAGCAGAGCCTGATGGGTGATTCCAACCAGAGTTCAGAAGACCAGAATGTTGCTAGAAATGTGGACAGTAAAGGTGAGGCTCAAGAGATTTCGATTAGGAACAAGGACTCCATAGGCACTTGGAATACAAACTATGGTTGTTACACTCTGGCAGACAATTTATATCATTTTGCCCATGTCCTGAGATGTGGCTGGAGACTAAGATTAAGGAGGTGGACTAAGAACTCTGGAAGAGAAAATTCAATAACATTTCAATCTTCAGGCATTGGCCTGGTGACTCTTTTTAGCCAGATTTATGTGAATCAGAGGCAAAAGAGCAGAATTTTTTTTTTAATTCAAATTTCAGCCAAGAAGGAAATGTATGTAAAGTTGGGGCTAAGAGTTTTGGTTGCTAAAGAGATTAATGTATTTAAAAAGAAATCACTTCCTTTGAACAGGAACAAGATAAAATAATGAAATGATAGCATCTTAGAAATCAAGACCTCATGCACTGCATGTTCAGTGTTGCAAAAGTGTCAAACCTTTATTTAAGAAGACAGTCCTGGGTTGCCTGCTCAAGAAGGACCTCCTCAAGAGTTGGCCTCGTAGTGTGCACTGTAGTGCTCAGCTATAAAATCACATTCAGGCTGCAGCAGCAACGGTCACAGATGTTTGGCTACTGCCCCCACTGACAGCAGACTGTAGCATCATCCACCTGATGCAGGTTTTACCAGCATGCGGTATGCAAGAGTTGTGAGGTCAGGGAGGCTTCCAGCCAGATTTCCAAGAAAGGCCTAGAATGAAACTATGGGGAAAAGGTCAATGATGCAGTGGAGGCCCCAGGGAATTACAGAAACCAATGACATGGAATATGTGTCTACTAAATCTGCAGCCTCTAAGTGCAGCCAGCACAAGACAGAGGCCATGTGGGCTCTAACCAGCAAAGCCAGAAGGGTCAGGCCACTCTGGCTCTTTAGAATTCACATTTTAGCACTGCGTGCCCTAACTGTCAGTTATAGAACTACAGTACTTAATGTTTCCCTGATGGGTTCCGAATTATCTTTAGTCCAGTTCTTTCCTATCCCCTCTTACCCTCTTTCAGAATGGGAATCGTTACACTGTAACCTTTTGCCTTGGGATTACAGAGGTTCACAGCTAAAAGTTTGTCTTGAGTCTCAAAAGAGACATGGACTTTTGAAAATTGCTGGAACTTTTGAGACTTTGGGAAAGAGATTATTGCATTCCTGGTTGTATAGGGGATAACTGCATTATGTCAGGTACAATTGCAAATTTCCTATTTCTTTATGTGGAGATTAAATATGATTTAAGAAGATATTTTGGGGTGTGAAGTTGACTAAGGGCAGTTTCTATTTCTAATCCTGATTTGTTAGCTTCACTGGATAAAAAACACCTAGGAAATTAGTATAGTGTATTCCTGGATATGTCTGGGTGGGTTATAGAGGCATGACCTTGGGTAGTATTTATGGCCCCTAATCAGTTTCTATCCAGCTCTGTTTCTCTGCTTTGCTTCCTAGTGCCATGAACTAATACTCTCTGCTCTGCCATGCCATTCCTGCAGGATGTTTCTGCTGTAGATGAGCTAATCCCAGACTTTAACTATGGAAAAATTAAACCTCTCCTGCTTTAACTTGGGTGTGTTGGAGATAGCATCTGAGCTACTAAAAAGCTCAGAAATATACATCTTTCTACAAAGAACACTCCAGCAGGACAAAAATAAATAACAACATGAGGGTAGCCAGAAAATAAAAGCAGCAAAGGGGATATAGCATCAGGGAATCAATCAATTGGATGGAGTGCATAAAGAGAAATAAAGTCAAATCTAACTAGCTCCTAGATTAGTTTTTTACCATGACCTTAGGAGATGCGTCAGACAGGACTTGGTAGTTCAATCTATCTATTTTTTACTATTGTTCTCCTGTCTACTTCTCACTAGTAGACTCTTTTGCCTTTGATTTCTCCCCTTTCACTCCTCTTTCATATGTGATATTCATCCTTTAATTCACTTCAGAACTTCCTGATCTGCCATATGATTCTTGTAAGTTTGTTCAACTTCTTTAATTCGTTCAGCGACAGTTTCAGATTTGCACTTCTATTTTTGGAGTTCAGAGGGAGCACTTTCAGATTCCTCCATTGTTCTTTAGAACCATCTCTATTTTATCACATTTTTAATCAAATTTTAGTCCTAAAATACATGTCATTTCTCTGAGACTTTGGAAGTTTTTATATTTCAGAGAATTTTTTGAGTTTTTATTCATAAAAAATCATAATTCCAGAGGAAGATCTGACCTATCTTTATGGATTTATTCTGTTAACTAGAATTCATAAAAAACAACTTTGCATTGTTTGCCCAACCTTTTTTGAAGTTTTTTTTTTCTAATAAAGCTACATTTTATTCATCTCAGACTGATTTTAAATAACTATAGGAACCTGCCCTTTGATGAACTCAGTGTACCTATTCATGAGAGTTTGGGTTATTGTATTTGTATCAACTTGACTATTATCAGCAAGTTTTGGAAAACTGCATTTAATTGTAATACTGCCTCTCAGATTTTTCAGATGTGTCACCCCAAGAAGAAAGCTGAGTGCAGGTTGGAGACAGCCCCATGTCTTGGACTATTTATTCCACTATTGCTAGCAGCTGAACTCTCAGCTGTACTCTCCCCACCACACACGTCTTCCCAAACCACATTATTTATAGGAGATATTCTCCAACAATTATTCGCTAGTCCAGTATTTGGTTGTGTGTTTGTATATTTTGTATTTATAATAACTATTACAATGTGGGGTAATGAAATATATTTGTCCTGAAGCCTAGGCTTTGTCTTTCTTCATGGACTGCCTACCTGCCTGCTTGTTTTGTTACTTATTTTAATATCAAAGTTTAAAACAATGCTATGAAAACAGCAGGCACTGACCATGCTCATTGAATGAAAAAAATGACTATCACTTATCTGCTAAATGTTTTTAGTGCCACACTCTATACTGAGCTAAACAAAATCATTAAGTCATTGTTAACCTGACTGGGCATCGCCATGTGACCCGCTCTATAATGAAGCCACACATCTCATATGATTCTTGCTTTTCTGATTCTAATTTATTCTCTAAACATCTGCTCTAAAACTGCCTCTTCTCAAGTGAACACGACTCTAAAATCAGGAATCAATTTTGAGTGTGGTAGGGTAATCGTTGGCACCAACACACTACACAAACACAGAGTGCTGGTGTAGCAGTCATGTTCCCACCCTGAATATACAAAGGAATCTATGTCTAGAAATAAGTACTACTCCTCAGCATCTGTTCTGTCCTTGCTGTAGTTAAATGGGCA
>RJWM01042745.1:0-14176 GCA_004363535.1 Dasyprocta punctata
TGTGGGGAAAAAGGAACTCTTCTCCATGGTTGGTGGGAGTGTAGACTGGTGCAACCACTGTGGAAATCAGTCTGATGGTTCCTCAACAGGCTGGGATTAGAGGTCCCATTTGACCCAGCTATCTCTCTTTTGGGCATATTGCAGAAGGATTGAAAACATCATACCTCAGTGATTTATGTGGACCCATGCTTACAGCAGCACAATTTGTAATAGCCAAATCTTGGAAACAACCCAAATGCCCATCCACTGAGGAATGGATAAAAAAGATGTGGTATTTTTTATACAATGGAATACTACTCAGCTATAAAGAAGGTTCACATTTTATAGGTAAACGAAGCAACATGAGACCATACTCACAAGTGAAATAAATCAAACTCACATGTGTAAATACCATATTGTCTCCCTAGTATAAGATCCAAAATCTTATGAAAGTGTAACAAACTGCTCAAAGGGGAAAAATAACTCAGATAGGGAAAAGAAGAAAAAGAAGGGAAAAGAAAAAAGATATAAATTTGTATATATACACTTATAATAGTTAAGATGATTGTACCACTAATTCTATTCGTTCTTAGAACAAAACAGTTAACACTCGCAGCTTTAGATCAATATTGCATGTCTGTATCTGGTAATCTGAGTAACTCTTTTGAAGATAACTGCAAAATAACAACTTTTGTTAAGTTCCTACCACCTTGTTTTGCAAGCCTATATACTGCTATTATTTTAGGTTTTTTGTTATTGTCATTTATTTGTCTCTTTTTGTTTCTTGTTTTTCTTGTGGTTTTTTTGTTTTTCTCTCTTTAAAATAAAATAAAAATTCATGAGGGACGATTTTCAATGTATGCAAGGTATGAAAATTATGGTTAAGACTTTTTTCTTTAAACAAGTATAGCTAATCTTACGTAGGGAGATAGATTGTCTCAGATGAGAAGGGGAAGGACAGAGGGAGGGGTAGGAGGGTGTGGGAAAGGGAAAATGAAGGAATTGAGGTGTGTTCTACACATGCATGACTTCACACAAGGAATGGAAACACTGCATACTGCAAACAGGGAATAAGAAAAAAGACAGCTAAAAATAGTCATTTGAAAATATCTCTTTCATTAATTCAAAAATCAAAAATTTGATTACCACACGGCCAGGCTCAGGGATAGAACCTGCCTGGCAAGCGTGAGGTCTCAAGTTTGATCTCCAGTGCTCTCTGCCATAAAAATTAATCCCATGTTTATCCATGCTAAAATGCACGTAATATTTAAATGACAGATCTCAGAGTACTTAAAGGAGCTTTTTCTTGGAAGTAGAACCACACCTGAGGAACAACATTCGTGATGGAAGAATCGTAATTTCAGCAGTAAAAATAAAATGCTTCATGAAATAAATCGCTTAGTTTCTTAAAAAGAAATGGAGGAAGAATTAGAAGTTATTGCTTGGCATGTGTAAGGCCCTGGGTTTGATGCCCAGCACCACAAAAGAGTTCTTTTTAAATGTAGCTAAGAAGAGATAAAGAATTTCAGAGCCAATGAAATAACTAAATACCACTACCATGAAAAATATCCTGGCTATCATTTGTTAGCCCTTTTTTTCCCCATGAAATTTCAAGAATGTAGAGATCTTCATTGGTTCACCAATGGGGTATTATCTTTCCCTTCCTTTAAATTCTGGCCAACGAGAGCCTTAAAGGACTAGTGTTAATCTGTGTTTGTTGGATGAATTATTTTTTACAGCCAAACTCCTTCTCACATCTGCTTTCTTCCACCTGGCAAAAGTTCATGGTGATTCACTCAAGCTAAATGTGTGACCACAATGCGTGCAGCATTTAGAATGTTATCCAGTTAGTAAGACATGAGGTGTAGACCTGCGTGTGATGATCAGAAGAGAGCAAAGGGAATGAAGAACTAAAAGTTAATCTTTCTGAAATGTTTTAACTTTTGTATTTCACTAATGTTTAATAATGCTTTCTAGTTTTGTTACTTTGCATGGAAACATTTCCAAACCACTGAGATCTGTAAATACCTTTAACACATTCTTTAATACTATTTGACTAACAAAACAATGATGGAAATAATCTTTAGTTTAAAATATAACAAGACTAATTAGATACTGGCTTTTCAATTCTAAAGAAACAACAAAACAGGCTTAAATATATTTCTATTTACTTGTGGCTTTTTTTTTTTTCAGCACCAGAAATCAAACTCACAACCTCACACCTGCCAGACAGGCACTTAAGCCACTGAGCCAAACTCCCAACCCTGGTTTTTTGAGGCAGGGTCGCACTGTGTAGCTCAGGCCGGCCTTGCACTCACGTATAGCCCAAGCTGGCCTCGAACTCACAACATTCCTCCTACCTCAGCCTCCCGAGTGCTGGGATTAAAGGCATGCACAACCACGCCTGGCTACTTGTGGCTCTTTAATAGCTGACTGGTATGGGGAGGTGGATGTATGGCACATACTTAAACGTAGGCATACACCTGAAGGAAATTTAAATGTAATAGTGCTGTTCACACTAAACATAATATAAGAGAATACAATGGGATAAATTTCAGGGTAATCAAGAAATAAGAGCTAAGCAAAAATTATATATATTTACAAATGTATATATATGTATATATATATATATATATATATATATATATGCACACATATACACACACAAATATATATTGGACAAAACAGACTATGCACAAGACCTAAATGTGAATGTATATTTCTGTATGTTGTTATTTAATCATAATATATTACCAGGGTTTCAATACAATTCTTTGCAATATCCTGTGTTTATCAAACCATATATTGACTGAGGGACTTATCTTGATACACTGAACTGCATTAAATTAAAAGAAAAATCAAATTTTTCTTAATTTTGATGTTAAATCAGGTAAAACAGATATTAAAATATCAACTACATTCAGTCCATGTATGTTACTTCTGTAGGATCATTGTTAGAGTTCTGGTACTTTCACTGGCTCCCTGTAGTATAAATTATCTAGCTTTTTCCTAAACGTAGACATTCTATATACTGTGTTCCTTTTAAATACCCATTTAAACACTTTAAATTTAGTCAGCTATTTAAAAAGCCAACAGATGACGAGTTAGGTAGGCAATATTCAGACTGGAGTGCCTGGGACAGTCCAGAGGGGATGCCTAGAAGGACATGGTCATGGCCCGGTGACCATGGGCAGACCTCCTTCTTCCAGACTTCTGCCTCAGGTTTCAACACAGACTGGTCACATGACACATGAGTCCCACAGGAGTGAGCAGATGCTCAATCTTGCTACACAAACTGAACAGAGCTAGTGCTGAGTCCCTGCAGAGTCCCTGCCACCACCGCACCAGTGCAGGGCTGGCAGCGAATTCCTGTCAGGGTCAGAGCATGCGGAAGAGGAGGACAGGATGGGAAAGCAGCCGTGGACAGGTTCTTCTGCACCAGGCAGTCCCCCACTAATTCTAAGGGGGAATGCCAAGAACCTGTGCTGACTCTTTGGAATCCCTACTACAGGGCAAAAATCTTGGTTAATCACCCAAAAGGGTAGGAAAAAGGTTTTATCAGTCACTCCAAGAAAGATCAACTTGAATACAGGAGGAAAAGACATGTCAGTCAAGGAGTATAAGGGACATGATCATCTTTGATATTTCTGGTACAGCTACTAAAAAAAAAGAATAATTCAGACGTTTTCTTTATGCATTCAGGTCTATCTCTTCATCCAAATCATTGTTTTAATTGATTATGCTTTCATTATAACATCAGTGTTCTTTAAATCTTAAGGTTGTTGATTGGGGAACACCTTGGGCACTGCTTCTGCTCTGTGCTTATGTCCAGGCCAGGGCTGTGCTGGTTGTGAACTGTAATGTGACCAACCTTACTGCTCTGCTAGAAGCCTTAGTGTTGTTCACATCTCTTTCCTGCTGCCTCATTTTCTTACAAGTTCAGACAAAAACAAAAAGAGTGACGAACACATTCCTTATTATAAATTTACCATATAAAAGATTAAACACTTACTTGCCTGTCACAGTGAAACTAACAGGCTTTTGCACTTCTATCTTTTGCCAGACATTTACAGAATTTTTCAGATGGAATTATTAGAATTTCCATTAGAAGGTTCTGAACTCCATCCAGCCAGGTGGAAGGTCCCAGCACAACACTCCAGGAGTGTGTCCTCGCTAGCTGCACAGAAGATCTGAGCTCTGCCTAGCCCAGTGTCCCAGCACAACCCATCAGGGGAATGCCCGGCCAGCCTCACAGGTACAGAGGTACCGAGCCCAGCCCAGCCCAGAGCCCCAGAGCTCCTCATCAGAGAGTAGCCAGCATAAGAATCTGAGTTCCACAAATCAGAGTATGAGGCCCCAGCTCCATAGCTCAGGGGTACAGTCATGCAGCAGGTCCTGGAGATTGTGAACTCTGCCCAGCCAGGAGCAAGACCCCAGGACCACACACTGGGGGCACAATCTGCCTGGCCCCACACTTAAAAGGCTCTGAACTCCTCACAGTCACACACAAGGTCCCGGTGGTGCCACAATCTGGGGTGCGCCCCACCTAGGTGCCAGGGTCCCAGAGATTCTGAACTCCACCCAGCCAGGCACAAGGTCCCAGCACCACACCCTGGAGGTGCATCTCTGCTAGCCACCTCCATTGCACAGGTTCTGAACTCTACACAGCCAGGCTCTAGGCCCCAGCAACAAGCTCCAGGGGTGTGCTCCTGCTTGCTGCAGGGAGGATACAAGCTTTGCCCAGCCCAGCATCCCAGAGCAACCCAACAAAGTACATCAAGGGAACACACGGCCAGCCTCACAGGCCACAGAGCACAAGGATCTGGTGCCACAGTTCAGGGGTGTGCCCCAGCTAGCCACGGGGATATTGGAGGATTTAAACTCTACCCAGTGCAGTGTTCCAGTGCAATCCATCAGGAGGCTGCCTGGACAGCCACACAGGTCCCAGAAGAAAATGACAAAACAAAAGAGCAAGATGCAGTCTCAGTTCCCCAACCCACTGAGAAGAAACCCAAGAGACACTGAAATGGAAAACACTGGAAATCACACAACTGAACTTTCTGAAATGATAACAAATGAAGTAAAGAAACAACTCCATGAAGCTATAGAGAAAATCAGATCAGAAATAATCTCTCAGCTAAAAAACGAAATGACAAACATTATGAAAGAAATGCTTTGTGTATCTAAAGAAGATAAAGATAAAAAAACTGAAGAACATAAGAAAATGATGGAAACTTTGAATGAGCAAAATAAAACACACATAGAATGCATAAAACAGATTTAAAGGGAAATTCAGGAAATTAAAAATTCCATTGAAAGTTGGCAAAACCCCTTGAATGAAGCTGAAGATAGACTCTCAGACACTGAAGACAGCATGGAAACTTACAATCATGAAAGAAAAGGTCTCTTAAAAATAACAAGGAACCATGAAACAACAATTCAACAGTTGCAAGATGATGCCAAAGGAAACAATACAGGACTGATGGGTGTCAATGAAAAAGCAGGGGTTAATACTAATGACCTGTGAAGACTATTTGCAGAAATAATAGCAGAAAATTTTCCAAACACAGGAAGAGAATCTGATATACACATAAATGAGGCATACAAATCCCCAATTAACCATAACCAAAACAAATCTTCACCCAGACATATAATAATTACAATATCAGAAATTCAGCACAAGAGCAGAATACTAAAAGCTATCAGAGAAAAAAAACAGATCACCTACAAAGGAAAACCTATCAGAATTGCAGCAGACTTCTCAACACAAACCTTCAAGTCAAGAAGAACTTGGAGTGAAGTATTTCAAATCTCGAAAAAAAAAAAAACTTCCAACCCAGATTGACGTATCCTGCAAAACTATTTTTAAAAATTGATGGAGAAATAAGATACTTCCATGACAAAGAACAACTGAAAAAATTCATGGCCACCAAACCAACACTACAAAGAGTACTGAAAGACACTCTAGAAAGAGACAAAGATAACTACAATCCCAAGAACAGCAGCAAAAGGAAACCACTAAGCAGGGCACGTGAACAGAAAAAGTAGAAAACCAACAACAGAAACATAACAAGACAGTGATAAGTCAGTACATATCAGTTATACGAATCACTGCAAATGGTCTCAACTCACCAATAAAAAGAAACAGACTGGCAGAGTTGGTTAAGAAACAAAATTGAACAATATGCTGTGTACATGAAACACATTTCACTCAAAAGAAAATTCACAGATTAAACATCAAAGGATGGAAAACAATACTCTATGCAACAGGAATCCAGAAAAAAGCAGGGATAGCTATTTTGTTGGCAGAAAATGTGAATTTCAAACCAAGAATCATCAAAAGAGATAAAGAAGATCACTACGTACTTGTTAAGGGAAAACTTCAAGAGGAAGAGATTACAATCATAAACATTTTTGCACCAAATATGGGAGCATCCAACTATGTAAGACAAATCTTAATAGATATGAAAAACCAAATAAACAATAATATAGTTATAACAGGGGAACTTAACATCCCATTGTCACAAAGAGACAGATCAACCAAACAAAAAATAAGCAAAGGAATAACAGAACTGAATAAAACTTGTGAACAAATGGACCTAGTAGATGTGTACCAAGTGTTCCACACAACAACATCAGAATACACATTCTTCTCAGCTGCACATGGGTCATTCTCTAAAACAGATCATATACTAGCCCACATGCAAAGGAACTGAAAGAATTCCATGCATATTATCTGACCCTAGTGCAATGAAATTGGAAATTAATGACAAAAAACCCACAAGAACCCCATAAACACATGACAATTAAATAACACTCTCCTAAACAATCAATGGATCACAGAAGAAATTAATATCTAAAATCGAACAAAAATGCCTATACAAATTACAAGAACCTATGGGATACAATGAAAGCTGTCCTCACAGGGAAATTTATAGCACTAAACTCCCACATCACAGAAATGGAAAGAACACACATAAACAACCTAGTGCTGCACCTCAAACTTCTAGAAAAAGAAGAGCAAGTCAAGCCCAAAGTCCAAAGAAGAGAGGAAATTATAAAGATCAGAGCAGAAATTAATGCAATTGAAACTAAGAAAACAATACAAAGAATTAATGACTCAAAGAGTTGGTTCTTTGAAAGAATAAATAAAATTTTTCAACCCCTAGCCAACTTTATAAAAAAGAGGAAAGAAAAACTCAAATCCATGCAAAAAGAAATGTAAAGGGTGAAATCACTACAGACCTTGTGGAAATACAGAAGATCATTAATACCTACTTATAAAACCTTTTCTCCCATAGTTTCCATAACAGAAGAAATGGACAGATTCCTAGAAACCTATGAATTACCAAAGCTGAATCAAGGAGATGTAAAACTGCTGAATAACCCAATTTCCACTAATGAAATTGAAAATATAATTAGCATCTTACCAACAAAGAAAAGCCCAGGTCCTGATGGATTCACTGCTGAATTCTACAAGAAATTTAGGAAAGACTTAATGCCAACATTCCTCAAACTCTTCAATGAAATTGAAAGGGAAGCAACTCTCCCTAACTCATTCCTGGAAGCAAATATTACCCTAATACCAAAACCAGAGAAAGACCCAACCAAAAGAGAAAATTACAGGCCAATTTCCCTAATGAACACAGAAGCAGAAATTCTCAATAAAATATTGGCAAATGGAATACAGCAAGTCATCAGGAAGATTACACACCATGATCAAGTGGGATTCATCCCAGGAATGCAGGGATGGTTCAACATGTGCAGATCAATAAATGTAGTACAACATATCAACAGAGCCAAGGACAAGAATCACAACATGTCAATAGATGCACAAAAAGCTTTTGACAAAATCCAACACTCATTCATAATGAAAACCCTACAGAAAATCGGAATAGATGACCTCTACCTCAACCTGACAAAAGCCATATATCATAAACCAACAGCCAACATCTTACTAAATGGACAAAAACTGAAAACTTTCTATTTAAAATCAGGAACAAGACAAGGATGTCACTACTCCTATTGAATATAGTTCTGGAAACATTAGCCAGAGTAATTAGACAAGACAGAGAAATAAAATAGAAAGAATAAGGATAGGAAAGGAAGAAGTAAAATTATCATTATTTGCGGATGATATGATACTCTACACAGAAGATTCCCAAAACTCCATTGAAAGAGTTCCAGATGTAATAACCAAATTCATCAATGTTGCTTGATACAAGGTCAATGCTCAAAAATCAATAACATTCCTGTACACAAAAAACAAACTCACTAAGAGAGAAATAAGGGAAACCACACTCTTCACTATAGCATCCAAAAAAAATGAAATACTTAGGAATCAGTGTAACAAAATAAGTAAAAGATCTATACAGTGAAAATTACAGTACTTGGAAAAAGGAAATCGAAGGGGTTTTCAAACAATGGAAAGATAGTCCCTGTGCATGGATAGGAAGAACAAACATGAAAATGGCCATTCTCCCAAAATTGTTATACAGATTTAATCCAATTCCAATCAAAATACCACTTGCCTACCTCACAGAGCTAGAGAAAGCATTCCTGAAATTCATCTGGAACCAGGATAGGCCTAGAATAGCAAAGGCAATTCTGGGCAACAAAGGAAAAGCAGGAAGCATCACAATCCCCGACTTGAGACTATACTACAAAGCTACTGTGATAAAATCAGCATGGTACTGGAATAAAAACAGACCTGAAGATCAATGGACTAGATTAGAAGATACAGCCACAACTACAAACACACTTAGCCACCTCATCTTTGACAAAGGGTCCAAATATGTACCCTGGAAGAAAGATAGCCTCCTTAATAAGTGGTGCTGGAAAAACTGACTTTCCATATGCCAAAAATTAAAACTAGATCCATGTGTATCACCATGCACTAAACAAAAGTCAAAATGGATCAAAGATCTGAATATTAAAACAGACACTAAATCTGCTGGAAGACAAAGTAGGTAGAAATCTTGAAGAAATAGGGATAGGTAGATATTTCATGAACAAAAATCAAACTGCATGGGAGATACTTCCCAGAATCAACAACTGGGATCTCATCTTATTAAAAAGTTTCTGCATGTCAATGGAAATCTCCAACAGAGTGAAAAGAAAATCCACGAATTGGGAAAATATCTTAGCCAACTGTCCCTCAAAGGACTTCAATTTAGAGCATATAAAGAATTAAAAAATATCAGGCCCCCAAAATTCAAGGACCTAATCAAAAAATGGGCATCTGAGATGAATACATACTTCTCAGAGGAAGAAATACAAATGGAAAATAAATACATGAAAAAATGTTCAACATCAATTGTCATTCGGGAAATGCAAATTAAAACAACACTGAGATTCTATTTCACCCTAGAAAGAATGGTAGAGATCAAGTAATCAACCAATAGCAAATGCTGGAGGGGTTGTGGGGAAAAAGGAACTCTTCTCCATGGTTGGTGGGAGTGTAGACTGGTGCAACCACTGTGGAAATCACTGTGGAGATTCCTCAAGAAGCTAGCATTAGAGATTCCATTTTACCCAGCAATCCCACTTCTGGGCATTTTCCCAGAAGAATGGAAAATATCATACCACAGTGATATATGTGCACCCATGCTTATAGCAGCACAATTTGTAATAGCCAAATCTTGGAAACAACCCAAGTGCCCATCAATCAAGGAATGGATAAAAAAGATGTGATATTTTTATACAATGGAATACTACTCAGCTATAAAGAAGATTCACATTGAGTCATTTATAGGTAAATGAATGCAACTTGAGACCATATTCATAAGTGAAATACATCAAACTCACATGTATAAATACTGTATTGTCTCCCTAGTATAAAAAACTGAAAAAGTATATGTGATCCAAAATCTACAATAAATATTGTGTAAGGGTAACAAACTGCTCAAAGAGGAAAAGTAATTGGGATAAGGGAAAGGAGGAAAGAAGGAAGAGAAAAGGAAAAAGACAGAAATTTGTATATATGTATATGTAAGATAGTTAAAATGACTGTACTACTAAATGTACTAGTTACTGAAACAGAAGTTAATACTCATGATTAGATGAATTTTACATTTCTATATCTGTTAATGTAAACAACCCTTTTGAAGGTAAGGATATGCAATATTACAATCATTGTTAAATTCCTATCATCTTGTTTTGTAAGCTTATAATATTATTGTGTTGGATTTGTTGTTGTTTGTTTCCTCTTTTGCTTTTTGTTTTTCTTTTCTGTGTGTTTTTCTCTTAAATACAAACAACAAAACAAAAAACAAAAAGCAAACAAACAAAGAATTTCCATTAAAGCTCTAGGAAATTAGCCCACAGCTCCATTCCTGCTATCTATTGCTAGGAATCAAACAGCATACAAGCAAATGTTAGGATTTTTAACCTCACGTAAGAATTTTACTCTTTGTAACATTTAAACTACCCAGGACATGTAACAGTGCAGACAGATTTATCAGCAAGAATTTTATGGACATTACTGCTGATAATTATGTTACCCAGGACTATCTTGCACCTGTAGTTTCCCCACTACCCAGATGGTGTATTTTTCCTGTTAGGTTATGTCATGGGCTACTGCTATACCAAGATGGTAGCAACATTTACTAGTATACCCGCTCCAGGGGCTGCTGGAAAGTAACAAGTAGCCTAAAGGGTTTCAGAGAGAAGACCGGAAGGAATGCAACAGTGACAAGATAATAAAAAAGAAGATTCCAGTGGAGGAACTAGAGAGATAACCTCCAGGTAAATACTTAAAAGACTGTGTCAAACCTCGTTTCATACTATTTTGTATTCTTAGTACTTCAGGGTGATGAACTCTAAGAATCTAGACTTGACAACAACATCCAATTATGTTTAACATTCAACAAATGCACTTGGTTTTTATCAAATGAGTTCCTTCCAAGAATTTCAACTTACATGTGTAAATGCCAATTAGGTAAGTTTCCCTGACAGTTATAGAAATCTGACCTGAAGTACTAAAACAATTCTGACATTCCTATTCTGTCAATATTAAATGGAAAAAAAAAAACACTTTTAAATATGGAATATTCTTCCTTTTCAGAAACAGTGCACAGACATAATGTAAATTTGATGCAGTTTAAATTGGCACTGGAAGTCAGTGACAATGAACAGACTGTCGAAGGGACGGTTCCTATATCCTCGGGCCTTCTCAACAAAAACAGGCATAACCAGCAACCCAAAAAGCAGTGAAACCCAGAAACACAAACTGACACTTCCATCTGACGACACAAAAAAAGACGAATATAAAACAGAAATGTGCAAGTCCCCAGGAAGGAGAGGAAGTGTAACAGGACTTTCACAAAACTAAGATGGGCAGTCTGGAGATGGTACTGCCTCTGTCTCCGCAGGACTCCAGAGCCCGCCTTTCCGGCCAAACCAGCCTCGTTCTCTCCAGGATCGACAGCACCACTCCCTTTAGTGTTTCTCTGGAAAGCTCCTTCTCATGGATGCGGGTTTGGGTAGTCATTGCTATCTTCCCATGTCCTTTCTGGTTCACAGTTTACGCACTAAATGTGTTCTAAATGAGCTAAAACCTAAGCTTCAGAGTGGGGGACTTACGTGCCAATCTTGGACCCACCTCACTGCTGACCCGAGTCGAAGTCCTTAACTTCATGAAAGCTCATATTCTTTATCAGAAAAATAATGATACTAACAGCTACCCCAAGTGTTTACAAGGACTGACCAAAACACTCTCTCGGGCGCGCTGCCGCACGGCTGCGTGCAGTGACGGCCGCTGGTGGGTCCGAGGGTCAGAGCCGGGCAGTCCGCGTCCAGGTCCACGCTCACGGATGCCCTGCCTGCCGCAGACACCTGCGCCTCCTCGAAGCATACCGGATTGGGGTCTGCTTATGTCTTTCTTTTTGAATTTTTATTTTTTACCAGTACCTAGTCATTACCTTTGTCACGGGGAGTTGCCACATGTCCCTAATACGCCTCAATTTTCTTTCTCATCCATTTCTCTTCCCCTCCCTCTTCACTCCCCTTCCCATCTTCTGGAATTTACTTTCCTGTCCTAATGAAATCATTTGCGTCTGAATCCTAAATTCCTAGAACCTGTTACCTTTCGCGCTGTGTCATCCACTGGACGGGAAGTCACAGGCTTTGTGCTCAGCTCCAGTAAAAAACAAAAATGTTAAATTGAACACCAGACGGCTGAGGACAAACCCCTGTAGCGTTCCTTTTCTTAGGTTCCCTAAGACGACACATAGTCTTAGTTAAAATCTCTTCCAGTGTGCTCCCTCAAATAGGAGACACGGCGGGCTGGACTGTGTCTGCACTTTCCCCAGCGCGTGCACGCTCTTCGGCACACACCACACCGCCAGGCTCCACCGCAGAAACCAGTTTCTTTCTCAGTTTACGCATGAGACTGTCATGCTACCTAAAATCAAAAGATTCATCAGAAGACCTCACATAATAGTTGACCATATTCTACCAGGGAAAAGGCTCCTAGGATTTTTAATAACGAATGCTCGGCAGAGCCACTGCTTCCTGAATGCAGACAGACCCCAGCTGGGAAAGCCAAGTCATCAGCGCGCGCCACCACCGGGAGGACCGCGGAGGACCGCAGAGGAGCAGGCACAGGCGGGCCGACTCCGCCCATCCGCTGCTCAGCCCCAGGCCTGCAGGAGCTCCTCTCCTGCACCCCGAAGTCTACCCGCGACAGACGCGTAGTGTCACTGACAGAATTTTTGAATTCACAGATAGTACTGCTGTTTTCATGGCCACCATAAAACACAATGATTGTGTTAAAATAAGGTAAGAATAAATGAATTATATTTTGGAACTTACAGCACTTAAAGTCATCAGCAAGTCAAATACTTCAAAAATGGAGAGAAATAAAATGGCTATAATAAAATATGTATATATAAAATATATAACACACATATATAAAACAAAATAACACATATATAAAAATAAATATAAAATAAAATATAAAATATATAGCATGCAAAATAATTTCAATGATTTGAATCTAGGTTATCACCCCAGCTAAGCAAGCACTCTACCACTTAACTACCCCCACCACAGCCCCTAGTAATAAACATTCAGGCTTCTCATACACACACGTATACACACACACACAGACACACACACGTGTGCACTCAATAGTACTCTTTTTATACTTCTTTGTGTAAAACTTTAACAAAGGGAAACTCCATGGTGCTAAACTTTAGAAGACTCTTGCAAAAATAATTACTTTTCTTGTATTTCTTTGTCATGTATTTGACCTCAGATTTCATTTAGAAATTGACTGTGGGTATAGAAGAATCAAAGTGCTTTAATATGTTCAAAGTAGAGACACAGTACAATCAAAAATGTGAAACTAGGTTAGTGAGAATGTCTGTTAAAAAGCAATAGGTGCACATTTATATCTAGAAACCTCCCAATATATAAAATGTTAAGATAATAAATGGATAGCATAAATGTGACTCATATTTTAAGGTCTTACATGTTTACATGATTTATTAAACAGTTTAGGCTTATAAAAATGTGTATAAATATATCAAATTATAAACATATTAACAAAAAACCTAAAATATGAATAGATTTTAAAAACTACTCCAGTGATATAAACTGAATTCTTATGAATATCATCTCATTAGTAAAGATCAGACCTTCTGGAAAATATACTGGATTAGTCATCTGTTGTTGAATAACAAGTTATTCCCAACATGCATCGGCTTGAAATGATAAACATCTTTTATCTCACTGCTCATGGGGTTCGGGAATCTGAGCGAAGCTTAGCCGGCTGGGGCTAACTCAAAGGCGCTTAAGGGTCAAGAGTGCAGTCCTCTCCAGTAGGTAGGAAGGTAGCCTCAAGACGCTTCCTTCATGTCACTGCAGGAAATCTCAGCCCCCACCACTGTGACCTCTGCATGTGCTGGCGGGTGATCTCCTGACAGTTCCTGGCTCCCTCCTGGGTGGCCAGTCCCACTGCAAGCAGGGGAAACCATGATGTGTGTCCAGCCTGAACACACAAACACTATTTAAAACTGCACGACTGCCACTATGTCGAGGTCACTAGGCTCAGTTCACACCTGGGGACGGAAATCCACTTCTTTGGGAAGGAAGACTGTTGAAAAGTTATGGATTTAAACTTGTTGCTCAGAAATACAGTATATATAGCATTACAAGGTAGACATGGAGAAGTGCATTTCCAGCATCAAAAAGG
>RJWM01042746.1:0-14293 GCA_004363535.1 Dasyprocta punctata
TCTGTCTCTCTCTCCATCAGATAGTAACTCCTGGCTGAGGTTTCTCGCCGTGTTCTGGAGCTGACCCTGGACGGGCCACAGTAATAACTAAACTGCCGCAGTAATTGCAACTGCTAGGAGAGCTGGGCACTGTTCCAGCCCCGCGGTGGACGGCGAGCCTTTCTACAGTTCAAAGCCTTGTCGGGTCCTTCGGTGCAGTTTACACTGGTGCTTCCCCCGCTGCAGATTGCTTGCCGGGACAGGGTAATGGATAGGGACCTGGAAACCGCAGGAGAAGTACTTACTAAGAGTAGCAAAAGCCTGGCCGTGAGCTTGGCTAGTCGCCCTGTCTCTCTGGTCACCTAGGCAGAGCCAGCCCTGGTTTGCTGGGCTGGGGTCCATCGCAAAGGGTAAAAATAGCTTAGAGGAGCCCTGCAGGTTAGGAGCAGAGAGGCTGAGCGGGGAAGGGGGCCCCAGGGGCGGGGGTCCCAGCTGCCACACCTGCTTTGCCCTCACCTGCTTCCCTGAGTGTCTCTGGTTACACTGATGTGGCTGCCTCCATGTCCCGAACCCCTTCACAGTGTTTACTTTCCGTGGTCATTTTGACTTTGGGGAAGAGCCAGAAATCACACAGAGCCTGAGCCAATGAACACGGTGGCTGAGGACACAGTATGATGTTTTACCATTTTTTTTTTAAGGGTACTAGGAATTGAACTCAGGGTTTCACACTTGCCGGCAGGCGCTGTGCCACTGAGCTACATCCCCGGTCAGCACGCTGTCTTTGCGAGCCTGGCTTTCTGTTGGACGGCAGTGGGCAGCAGCACTCACTGTGCTTTTGATCACGCCACATGAAGACTCTCAGGGGAGAGGATTCCAGAACTGCTGCAGGAAGTGGCAGGACAATGGGATAGGTAAGTCTGAAGCAAAAAGGCGCGTTTCGAGGGCTAGTAACGGCAAGTACTGTAATGATCTTTAAATTTACTGTACTTTGATCCCTCCTTGTACACAAAGCCAACTAAGGGTTCCTGCGGTCATTCACGAGGCCTCGGGGAGGGACGTGGGGACGCTTCCTGCAGCACAGACAAAACGCTTCTCACCTGTTCCAGAAATAGCCCCCGCGCCTTCCATGTGCAGCCACGACTCACGAGGACAGCGGTGCCTTCGGGGAGACCCTGCGGCCGTGTCCTTGCAGTGAGCTCTCCAGAGCCTGACACAGCGAGACCCTCAGGAGGTCACAGCGAGGCCCTCGGGAGGTCCTTCCGCAACCCGAGGCCCAGGGCACAGGCACAGCCCACAGCCATAAAGACAGCGTGACTCCTGGTTCTCGGGATCTCCATGGAGCCGACCTGGGGCGGGGTGGGGTACGCCTGGCCATCCCCACCTGCGCACTGTCACATCGAAAGTCTCGGGGAGGACAGGAGGTCACCCAACTTGGGGCGGCCTCTGTCGGCCTGCGGGGGGCCAGTTAAGGACCATTCACAGTTGTCGTGCCTGAGACTTCCTGTGTCCCAGGAGCGCCACGCAGACGTCAGGAGGGGCCCGCTGTGGGACGCCGTTATGGCTTAGGGCTGAAATGTGTGTGGCGAGGAGGTGCTCGGATCTCAGGGCACTGTGTCCGGCAGTGGATTCATGTGCGTGAGCTCAGGGCCGGCTCGCTGCTGGGAGCCGGGGCCTGGGCAGCGGCTGTCGCCGGGGGTGTGACCCGGAAGCCTGGCTCTCCCTCCTGGGTCCTCCCTGCTCGCTCTACTTCCTGGCTGCTTCCTGGCTGCTTGCTGGCTGCTTGCTGGCTGCGGTGGGGTCCCCTTTCGGCTTCAAAGCCAGGCAGCCAAGGGCTGAGACTGGATCCCCGATAAACCGCGCCTCCTCTCAGCGTGGGTGTCAAGTATTCTGTCTCAGCGACAGGACAGTGACTAAGACAGCTGCGGGCCCCAAGCTCCGGAGAGGTTCAGCAGCCAACCTGGGACCAAGGGAGAAGGGAGCGGGGACCCAGCGGGGAGGCGGCAGGGCCCCCAACTCTCTGCTGTCCTGGCCTCTTCATCCTTATCCACCACGCTCCCCTGGGCGGGGACAGGGAGGAGCAGAGAGAGAGAGAAGAGCGCTATAATCATGGCCACATGGTGGTAGGACAGGGTCTTGCAAGAACATGCTTCATGATTAAGAGGCCCGTGAAACAGTGGAAATACCCTGCGAGTGTTTACGGGCCTGAAAATAAAACTGGCAAAACTCGAGTCTCTCTATGTCTTGAGGAAATTATTTTGCCAGGCTGAAATGCAAAGCAATCAAAGAAACAAATTCAGTCAGACCTAACTTTGCTGAATTTCTCATTGCATCATCCTGGAAGCCGAAGGGAATGTGGTATTTATATAACTGAGTTAGACGCTGTGGTTTTTAGGAACCAAAGAAGAACGCGCAGATCAGGAATGGTGCCTGGGGAACTTGCATATGGACCTCCAAAAATAATACCACGAAGGGGAGAAGCACTCGTCATCTGCGGATGGAACTAACCAGGAGCGTAAGATGACAGTCAGATGTTTCTCTTTCTTCATGTGAGTGGAAAGTTCCCTTTATAGAACACATGTTTTTAAAATCAAAGAGTTTATTTTTCTTCGGAATTTTTTAAGCACTAGGGTTTGATCACAGGGCCTTCACACTAAGCTGCATCCCCAGCCCTTTTTAAATGTATTAAAATTTTGAGACAGAGACTCACTAAGTTGCTATACGGCCCCAGGCTGGCTTTGAATATGTGGTCCTCCTGCCTCAGCCTCCCAAAGTGTTGGGATTACAGGTGTCCATTGGGATTTTCAACAAAGGAGGTTTGGGGGTGAGCGAAATGAAAGGGACAGTGGTGGGTGCTCAGACACCTCAATGCAAATGAGAAGGCCAGGCAAGGGAAAAGGGACCCAGGAGCAGCCTCCTCTCCGGGTCTGAGCATCGGCCCTTCACTCCTGGTGCCTGGGGCCCCTCACAGCGTCGGTTCCGTCAGCGGCTGGCTCAGGTCCTGCCGTGTGTTCTCGCTCCCGATGAGCCCCACCGAGAGCAGGTCAGAGGAGGGCGAGGAGGCTGCAGGCAGGGGTCCGGAGCGCTCGACCCCAACTCCAAGGCTTTCTCAGAGCCTGAGTGCTTCCTGAATGGCACAGGCCCCAGCTTTCCTGTCCGCAGGCTGCAGGCAGCGGTAGCCCCGGCTGCACAGGCCTGCAGAGAAGGCCCACGGCTTACTTCTTAGAGCACTCTGCCCGAGAGGGAGCTTATGACCCAGAGCACAGTGACAGCTCCGCTGCCATCATCAGTTTGTCCCCCGCAAGTGGCGCGATCACGAGTCGTGTTGTGTCTACTTGACTGGAGGAAGAGACGCCTAGCAGACTAGCAAAGCACAGCTGTGGCTCTGTCTGTGGGTGATGGAAACGGTAGACTTGCAAACAGAGAGACGACCCATCCCAGCTGTCTTAGCTACTTTTCACTCATTGCTGAGACAAAATACTTGACACCCACAATGAAAGAAGGAAAGGTTTATTTCTTATAGTTCTTGGGGGTTTTGGTCCATGCTCAGTGGGCTCCAAGGCAGGGTGTCCTGGTGGGGCAGCCATTCATGGTGGCCACCAAACAGCAAGGAGAACCAGCAAGACAGGGAAAGAGAGCTGCCTTCCTCTTGCCCTTACACTGTCAGCTCCACCCCGGGCAGGTGTAGCACTCATATCACCAATCCCAGCGCTAGACAATAAACTGATCAGGAATGCCAGACTCAGCCCCGTCCATGACTACATGAGGCCTTGGGGGGGACACAGAACCTTACCCACAACACCAGCTGTGGGTGGCACCAACTAATAGGCTTGTAACCTGCATGGACTACAAAGGGAAAGAAGGAGATGTGGACCCATGCCAAGGTCTGCCACAGGTACAAGCAGTAGTTTGGCCCCCTTGAACCATGTTTATTGAAGCCTCTGAGTGCCTGGTTGGCAAAACTCAGGAATATTCTTCCTTTGGTATCCCCGAATGAGCAGAGTTCCCTGGGTCCTGCTTCTCAAAACAAAGGCTTTCAAAGTAGTTTACCCTTTTACACTCTCGAACCTGTGAAGGGTGAGATCTGGTCAATTCTTTTTTCTTTTTATTTTTTTAACAAAAGGAAAGTAACAAAACAAAACAAAACAATTACACAACCAGCCAATAAGAGAGTAACAATCATCAGCACACTGCTTATTACTATATTCCCAGAAATTATTTAGGATAAAAAATATAGACATGAAACATTATCCAACAAATTATTAACACAAAACTTTTGCCTCAGTGAATCAAGAGAAACCTGCTATATGACTGTTTCGTTACAATTGCTCTATTGTTTTCAAACAAACATTTCGCATTAAAAATAAAATCTGAAGATGACCCTGAGAAAACTACATTTGACTCAAAATTCCTTTCCTCTAACTCTCTCAACTAATTTTTTTATATAGATTTTGTTTCAGTTCATCACACCAGTGCAACAATGCGATAGTCACGTATGTGTGACTTACTTAGTTTACTGGGAAGCATATTTTCAATACTCATCCATTTAAGAGTGAAAATGTCTAGTTTATCGTTCTTTATAGCTGAGTAGTATTCCATTATGTAGAAATACCACACCTTTTTTATCCATTCCTCAGTCGAGGGGCATTTAGCTTGTTTCCAGGATCTAACTATTGTGAACTGGGCAGCTATGAACATAGGTGCACATATATCACCATGGTAGAATGTTTTTAGTTCTTTTGGGAAGATACCCAGAAGGGGAATAGCTGGGTCAAATGGGACCTCCAATCCTAGCTTTTTGAGGAATCTCCACACTGACTTCCACAGTGGTTGCACCAGCCTGCATTCCCACCAACAGTGGAGAAGGGTTCCTTTCTGCCCACAGCCCCTCCAGCATTTGTTACTGGTTGACTTCATAATACTAGCCATTCTCTCTGGGATAAGGTGGAATCTCAGTGCTACTTTCATTTGCATCTCTCGAATAGCCAGTGCTGTTGAGCATTTTTTTTCATGTATTTATTTGCTGTTTGTACTTCTTCATCTGAGAAGTGTGTGTTCATCTCAGATGCCCATTTTTTGATTGGGTCTTTAAATCTTGGAGGACTGATTTTTTTAAGTTCTTTATGGGTTTTCAATATTAATCCTTTATCTGGGGGACAGCTGGCAAGCACTTTCTCCCACATCGGGGGCAGTCTCTTCACATTGTTGTTGGTTTCTCTTGCTGTGCAAGTGGTCAGTTCTTGAGGCGCCTTCAAGCCACCTTTCCTACTGTCCTAATGCAAAGTACTTGGTTTGTTTTTAATGCGAATTTTTTTCAGCAACCAAGCTGTCCTCGACGCTGACTTTACAGGTGCTTTCATTCTGGTGACACGACAAACGCTTCACATCTTTAGGTTCTACTTTTTGCTCCTGATTTGCACTACAAGTCTGCCTAAAAGCAGCCAGCAGCACTCGCATCACAGCCTGAACATTCAACTTCCTTGAAATTTCCTCCACCAGATTCATGGCCTTTAAATTCAGTCTCATACAAAGTCTTAGGACATTAAAACAAAACTTGTATAAATAATTCTTTGCTAAAACTGATTATTTTTGGCACTCAATCTGAGGTGGAACAGAAAAAATAAAAAGAGACAAAGAATAGAAAGGCCTTTAATGAGGGTATGGGAGAACTATAAAGGGCTGCAGAGGCTCTCAGTGAGAACAAAGAAGTGAAGCTACTGTTATCAGGTCTGGCTGGGGGAGGAGTTTGGGAGGTGGGCAAAGTGACATATTAACAGCTGATTTGAAGGAGCATCTGCCTGCACAAAACAGGACACAGAAAGATTTGCTGGGGACTGGGGGTGGAGGCTTGGGTGGTTGAGGAGTCTTGGGATTGGAGAGGGCTGGATGCACATGCAAAAAAGGGAGCGGGAGGTTTATTTCTGGAATGAGATGAACATAGAAGTTAACCTTGGGAGCTAAGTTGTTTCTCTGAGTTCGGTACCAAGTTGGGTGAATGTCATGTTACAGATAGTTAAGCCCCAGGCTAGCAGAATCTGTCAAAAATGAAACCCACATGGCCTCTACTCCAGTTTCCAATAGAGTCCTCATTCCGACCTGAAACTTTCTGAACCTGGCCTTACCGTCTGCATTCCTATCAGCATTCTGATCTGAGCTCTGACCAGAATCACTCATCAACTTCTGCTTATGGGATTTCCCTAGCCTGCATCTCCAAACCTTTCCAAACTCCTCGTGCAAACCAGTTCCAAAGTCTTCCAGACCACATGATCAGGTATACTCACAGCAATGACCCCATTCCTGGTACTGATTTTCTGTATTAGGAAGCTTTTCCATCACTGGGATAAAATACCCAACATTTGATACTTAAAAGAGGAGAGGCTTGTTTTGGCTTATTGTTTTCAGAGAATTCAGGCTGTGGTTGATTACCTCTGCGGTAGAAACAGCATGGTAGAAGGGCTTGTCAGAGCAAAGGTGCTCAACCCAAGGCAGCCAGAAAGCAGAGAGAAAAGAGAAGAGCCAGGGATAAGAATACATCCTTCCTGGTTATGTCCTCCTTGATCACCTCCTAACAGCACTTTTAGCTATGAACTCATTGATGAGCACCCCACAAAGTCCCACCTTTAGATATATGAGGCATCTGAGGGACATTTTAGATCTGAACCATAACAAGAGGTTTTGAAGTACGTGTGTATGGTGTGTTTATACGTTGTATGTGTGGTGTGTGTAAGGTTTGTGTGCATTAGTGTGTCGGGTATGCAGTGTGTGTGTAAATGGTATGTATGGTATATGTGTGGTACATGTGCATGTGTGTGGCATGCGTGCATGTGTGTGTGTGTGTGTGTGTGTGTGGTGAGGGGAAGCTCAGTGGCCCCCAACATTCCAGTACAGAGATTCCAAGACCCTGCCTCACTGGTTGCTGGTCTAGGGTATAAACAGCAGGTTCTTAGCACATCTTCCCTCCCAATTTGCAAAAAAGAAAAAGTTTAAATACCAGGATACAGTGCCTCATGTTCTAAAGATACCACTGTGTATAAGCAGAAGGATGAATCACAACACAGAAGCCATCAGGTGTATAAATAGCACCGAGCATTGACACCGTGTGAGTCCCATACCTTCATCTCATGCCCAAAACCTTGGTCCCTGTCGACTGCCATCCACAATGCCAGTTCCTGGGACTCCTGCTCCTGAGGACTGGGATGGGTGGCAGTTGTGCCATAGAGGCAACCCCTGGTTTCTCCAGGGTGCTTTTTTGTGAAATTGGTCTCGGGTTCACATCATGGGACTCCTTTCTCAAGTGGGGACAGGGACCCCAAAAGTGAAGCCCCTGTATCTTTTAATACAGGTACAAACATGCAGTGACATAGACCCACTGACAAGCATAGTGAAAGAGCTTTGACAGGTGCACAAACCCATGTGATGCACACACCCAGCAAGATCTAGAAACTTCCATCCCCCCAGCATTCCCTGTGTCCTTCCACACACAGGACAACCGTTCCTCTGGTTCTTTGTCTTTTACTTTTGTACTCTTAAAGGCCTAGATGTGGCCACTCTAATTGAAAAAGCGATTCCATTCATTCCTCTGTTCTGGTTGGCATCTTCACAAATCCGCTCTACCCGTGTCCCCGATCTCCAGGTCAGTGGATGGCATGCCTGCTGTCTCCTGTCCAGCTTCTTCTGCTCCACCTGACTTCCAGGAGAGTCACCCAGAATGTGAGTACAGTCAGACCTTTCCATAACTGGGTTCATATTTTCTCACCTGTTGGCTCTGTGAGTCTGATGCTCATAGACACCTGTGAATATAGATTTGAGAGCACAGTAGCACTGTTCCAGCTGTCAACAGGAAATCCCTGAGGGGCTCTTAGACCTTCAAACCTGAGTGTGAACTCATCTTGCCCCAAATTTCTGTTGTCACAGCCCACCTGCTGCCCTAGTGGGACCCTGCAGACCTCAGGGAGCAGACCCCACATGCAGTACTTCCCATCCACCAGGCCACAGGCTGCACACACACGTACACAACACTTTCTAACACAGTGCAGCCACCTGCCACAGAGGAATCTTGGACGATCTAGCTAATGCCTCTGAGCTTCTGGTTTCTCCGTGGCAGAATGTGGAGAACAGCCAGCTCGAGGATCACAGAGTTGCTGTTCATCACGTGGGGGACCGGGAGAGATGTGAACCTGGCTTGCAGTTGGGAGCGGCTGAAGAAATGTCAGCTCTTGTCCGTCCTAGAAGCCTCACTATGCACACGTCAGTGCCCGTCAGACATTCACCCACACTTTCATTCCTGCCACCTCCCGGCTTCTCTCCTGTCCGCTCCGCTCTGTCTCATTGAGGAAAACTTGTTTCTCCTCACACGTCAGTTCATAGTAGAACAGGTTTTGCAGGTTTACTACTAATTATTGGTCCTTTAAAATAGTGCTGTTAACCAGAAATTTAAAAATAGCCAGGTGTGGGGTTACACACCTATAATCCCAGTATTCAGGAGGCTGAAGGCAGGAGGATCACTGTGAGTTTGAGACCAGCCTGGACTACATAGTGAGATCCTCTCTCGTAAAAAAAAAAAAAAAAAATCCGAAACTAGGTCTCACAGCACAATGTTTGGGCCTCTGCCCAAATCTTCCAGCTTCACTCCAGGAGGAAGACAGCACTGCTGGGTGATTCCAGTGTGTCTGTCACTTTCTCATGACTCGGACATGAGAGCTGATGTGCGCTGCTTAAAGGAGGAGAGGTCTACTGTGGCTCATGGCTTTTGGAGGATTCAGTGCATGGTCAGCTGATAGCCAAGCAGGAAGGAATAGGGGAAGGGTCTGGCGGAGGAAAGTTGCTTGCATCATGGCAGCCAGGAAGCAGAGCGAAAAGGGAGGAGTCAGGGAGGGAGTCACACTCTCCCAGGTCACGCAGCTCTAGTGACCTGCCTCCTCCAACCAGGACTCAGCTCCAACCGCGCAGTCAGCTGTGAACACATCAGTGGATTAAACCACTGAGGAGTAGTGACCCAAGTCCCATTGCCTTCCAAAAGCCCCGTCCTTGAACACAGGAGGCTTTACAGAGTACATTCTGGATTTAAATCATAACAGTGACTCCCAGTTTTCTCATCTCTGGATTGGGGAGATAATCTCTGCCTGTTTTACCCAGAGCACAAGTGTAGATAGATCAGACAGCTCTGAAACTCTTTCCAATTCTGAAGTTTTTCATGTGGGGTCCAGGAAAAGAAAAGTCAGACAGCACCTCCCAGGGCCTGGCCACACTGGGACTGAGAGGAGCTGACCAACAAGCCAACTAGCCAGGCTTTCTGGTAAGCTGTGCAGGCCATGTGGGTTCCAGGAAGAGGAAAGTCAGATAGCACCTTCCGTGGGCCTACTGGCCTGCAGGGTGAGAGTCACTAACCCTCTTCCCCATTCCCCTGTAAGCAACCACCTGGCTCAGAGGACAGGCTGAGTTGTTAGCAACTGAGGTACAAAAAGCAACTGAATGTTTTTACTGTTTGGTCGACTTTGCAGGCCTGGGGCTGGCAGTCTGAGCATCTATAGGGAGGATAACATTATGCAATATAGCAATTATGGGGAATTTTCTTCTATCTTATTTTTGAAATCCAATATTGTTCTCACTGTTTTGTTTTGTTCTGATTATTTTGCTTTATTCAATATTCTGTTTTTGATTGGTTTTATTCTGTTTTGGTTTGGTTTGGTTTTGCTGTATCTGATGGAATGGACAACTATTGTGAAGATAACAAGATATACTATGGTAGCCATTGTTGTTTTCCTATTATCCTACTTTGAAGTTCAGTATCAAGTTCACTGATTTATTTTTATTTGATTTATTCTGTTTTGTTTTGTTAGGGTTTATTATCTTTAAAATAAAAAAATATATAGCAATGAAAAAAAAAAGAAGTTACTGAGCTCTATGAGTCACTCTTTGACCTTTTTCGATGGTTGCCTGACCCTTTCTGGTTCAAGGCCACGCTGGCCACGGTGTCATCACAGTGTTGTGCCTGCCATCCCGCTGGGCACCCTCGCTTGTATCCAGAGTTCCCGTGATTTTTCCATAAGGATGGATGCTGAGCTCAGCAACTGCGTGGGGTTTCCGGTGAGGGTCGGAATGAAACGACAGTTAGTTGCTCAGCTCCCCTGAGTTGGGGACCCAGAGCCATCGGGTTTCAGCAGTATGTCGTATAGCTCACCTCCCACATCCCTTGTGCCAGCCAGGGGTGGACAGAAGCCTGGCCACGTGGAATTGCCTGGGCTTTAGTCGCGAATCCCCATCTAGGGACCTACACATAAAGATAGCCATGAACAGCTTCGATTTCAAGGGAAGCCTCATCTCTGGCACAAATAAACTGTTGCATCTTCATTTGCTCACAGGCAGCATTATTCTGGGCCAATTTTTCTTTTTTTCTTGGAAAGTTCGGGAGGTGGGTGGTGACATTTTCAGCTGCTATTTTCATGCATCATTCTTAGTCACCGTGGGCAGCTTTGAAGCCAGGAAAAAGCCCTCCCACCAGCTTGGGCTGGTTGTTCCCGACTCCCCTCCCTGGGGAAGAAGGCGGCAGGCATGTGTCCCTCTTCCAGGGGTCCATAAACACGGGGGCCACGGTAACACCTCCAAATCAAAGGTGGGCCAGTGTGGGCTCCGTGACAGCGCTGTCTGAACATCCACTACTTGGCTCCCTATGCCATCTGGAACCTTCCTAGGATGGGACATAGGAAAGGTCGGCCTTGAACACCCACAAAGACGCCCAGACCCAAACCCCGAGCTGCACTCCTGTGACTCACGGGTGAGCCCCTCGGGCTCCTAGTCTCAGGCGTTTACTTCTTTTTGGGTCTAATTTAACAGCACCGATCTCCCATACGGCAGATTAAAAGCAACTCACCCCTAAAGTGCGGCCCTGTGCACCTGCTGGGGAAGAGATTAAAGCATCACATGTGTAATTACCGTAGAGAAACCTGAAGGTACCCCCACCCCCAGATTTCCATGATCCCCAGCACAGCCCGGCAGCGAGGGAATTTGCACAATGCTGTCGCTTCTTCACACTTCATTCCCCAGCACTGGGCAAACCAACCATCCCCGCAAACACGATATTCATTCCAGGAGCTCATAAAACGCCCTCATGTTATTTCTCCCTGCTCTTTTTCCTTCTTTGTCTTTCTGGAGGGGTAGCTTGGTTCCATGAATGAAACACCGGATTAAGTGCCAAGTGTGGTCTCAACAGGGTGACTTCGGGGTGTCACTCGGCAGTTGTGAGTTTGTCTTCTGTGACCACCGTTCATTGGGTAAGTGTGGTGTGCAGGGAGCCATTCCAGTCCCCGAGGAGGAGACAAGGGCCAGGGTCCAGGCCTGGTCTGGCCTCACTGCGTCGTGTTCTGGGACGTGGCGGGGACAGCCGCACAGTGCACCAGGAGCAGCTCTGCCAGGGATCTCAGACAGGGAGGAGGGTGACGGAAGCAAGGCTGGGATGGGACGGAGGGAAAGCAAGGCTGCATGGAGCTGTCCCCACGTCCAGGAGGATGTCGCAGGAGGACAGGTCTCAGGGACACTGTGGGGACAGGGGATGGGCCATGGGGACACCAGGTAGCAGGGAGGACAGGTTGCAGGGACACAAGGTAGACAAGAGGACGGGCTATGGGGACCCCAGGTAGGAAGGAGGACAGGCCGCAGTGATACCAGCTGGACAGGAGGGTGGACCTCAGGATCATCCAATGAGGAGGCTCTCAGGACAGCGATGAGGACCAATCGGCTCACAGTTGGAAAGAGGCCAGCCCGGTAAATTGGGGGCACCCTGCCCTCACTTTCCAATTCTGAGGTGGGACAGGAAGTCCCCTGGCCTGGGTGCTGGCCACCAGGCAGGGAAAGGCCCAGGGTGGGTCTCCTCATGTGGCACCCAGCCTGGCATCCTCCGGCGACCTCTCCCTGGGCCTTGGCGTCTCCCCTGGGAGGAGATGCTCCCCTGGGATGAGATGCTCAGGCCGTCCCGCCCCTCCCCTTGCTGTCCCGAAGCCGCGGGGCTCTCACTCACTGTGCTCCTGCTGCAGGCCGAGGCCACGGACCCACTTTGTTCCCTGAGAGTGGAGTGGGTCTTACCGGCTACTGTGGTGACCGACTGACGGGGTGAGGCCCCGATAACTGCTCCCCAGGTGGGGGGTACCCTTGTTCCCTCCGAGTCAGCAGCCTCCCCACAGTGGCGCCCAGGCTTTCCTCCCGGCCCAAGTCAAGCCTGGCCACAGAAGTCCTCCCACCCGGCCTCAAGGGACCCCTCTTCACCAGGGGCAGAAAGAGGGAGGGAGCTCAAGGTGGGGCTCGGGGTGCGCCCAGCACTGCTGGCTGCTGGGACAGAGCGGCAGCTCCCCTCAAGTGAGTGGGGCCGGAGTAGGGAGCAGGCCCAGGGTGGCAGAGGCCTCTGGCCTGAAGCCTGCGGTTCAGTCTGGTCAGCTGCGCAATGCCCCCCGGCCTGTGCATCCTCCTGTAAATGACCCACGCGCTGGTCAGATGGGACGGGGAGGCTGAGTGGGGAGGGCCAAGGGTCACTGCAGCCCACACCGCCTGCTGCCCTCCTGAGCCCGGTACGGGGCAGCTGCATGGGCCCCAGCCCTCCACCGGCACAGAGGTGCAGGCAGCGGGGCTGGCAGGCAGGTCCTCTTAATCCCATGACAGCTGGACCTCGCCCTGGGGTCCCTCGACGACCTATGGACGCAGCCTCTGCCAGGGGCGAGACCCAGCATCCGTCACCAAGTCAGGCCAACGGGGCTGGCCACAGAGGGGGACACCCACAGCTTCAGACCTGTGCTTACTGTCCCCAGGGAGCCAGCAGCCACCCTGGAGCCTCTCCAGCTCCTGTGGCCCACGCAGGCCCCATTTAGATAGCATCTGTGTCCCCAGAGCCACTCCCAGAACCCGTGGGGACCCGACTCTAACAGGTGCCCCTGGGACTCTCCGATGCCGCCGGCCTCCGCACTGAGTCCACGTGCTTGGGAAAACCCCACGGAAATTCCATGACAGCTGGATGCACAGCTGCCCCGGGACCCGGTGATTCCACGCTTTGGCGTTGCACAGGACAGACACAAGCGCGTGTGCCCAAGGCCAGGTGCAAGCGTGCTCGGCAGCTTCTGCCACAGCAGCCCCAGGAGAAAACCTGCCTGCCGGCTGTGGCTTGAATGTGGCCCCCAAAACTCACGTATTGCAGAAAAGCGTGGGTCTATCGTGACTTTTGTTTGGCTTTCCAACACATGCGCGAGAAAACACAAAAAGAAAAGAGGCCTTTATTGCGGGCCCTGGCGGGCTGCCAAAGAGAGGCAAGCGCCCTCTGGAAGGTTCAGGAAAAAACCGCGGGGTTTCGTTGGAATTTGACAAGGGGCGGAGTTAAAGGGGCGGGCGAAATGACGTATTGACAGCTGATTGGAGGAGCATTGGCGCGTGCGCAAAAAGCCGGAGGTTAGACTTTCGGGTTCAGGAGAAGACCGCAGGGAGGCGCTGTGCAGGGCCCTCTCAGCCCGCACCTGGGGCAAAACTTGTCAGTTTTCCTGCAAATTTGCGGAAAAGAAAGTTCCTGCCAAATGGAAACAAAGCCTTTGTAAATGGGAAGGAAAAGGGGTTGAAGGGAGGGGTAGTAAAATGCGAAAAAAAATAAATAAATAAAAGCAGTTATATCATGCACAGGTACAAATTCTCTGTGATGAATATGATCATTATATATATCTAAAATGTACCAACAAAATCGGATTGAAGAAAAAAGAAGAAGAAAAGAAGAAGAAAGTTCCTTCCAGAAGGGGATTGAAGGGAAAAGCTGTG
Source organism: Dasyprocta punctata (assembly GCA_004363535.1). Taxonomy (NCBI): domain Eukaryota; kingdom Metazoa; phylum Chordata; class Mammalia; order Rodentia; family Dasyproctidae; genus Dasyprocta; species Dasyprocta punctata. The sequence continues at coordinate 13,759 of RJWM01042746.1, forward strand.
GGGCGGGGAGCAGTCAGGAGGCTGCCGGACAAGGCCAGGAGAGAAGTGACAGGCCTCCCAGGAAGGCAGGCCCCAGGGAGGAGGAAAGGGAGGACTCCACCTCGGCCGTGCTGGGCTTGACGTTTCCTGGGTTCAGCTAAGGGAGGGGCATGGTGGGCCAGAAACTCTGCCAGCAACCACTTTCAGGGCAGGGTGACAAATGTTATGGTTTAGATCTGCAATGCTCCCCAAAGTCTCATGCATCCAGAGGTGGGACCTCTGGAAGGTGACAGGGTTGTGGCAGCCCTGTACGTATCGGTGGATTCACCCACTGAGGAGTTCACAGCTGACGATGGATAGAAGGGGGGCTTGTGTGGGGGTGGTCACTGGGGCATGACTCAGTAGGGCATGTTCTTCTCCCCAGCTCCTGTCCCTCTCTCTCTGCTTCCTGCTGCCATGGGGTGAGCAGGTTTCCTCCACCACACCCTTCCACCATGATGTTCCTGCCTTGGAGCCAGCTGACCATGGACCAAACCCACAGACACCACAAGCCAAA
>RJWM01042747.1:0-14174 GCA_004363535.1 Dasyprocta punctata
CTGGAGGGAAGGTTTTGCCCTCATGTTGTGTGGCTGATTGAGTGCGCTCGATAAGGCGCTTATAGGTGTGTGGATCCCAGAGGTTGGCTGTGTGCAGCCAAGGATTAAAAGGCAATAAAAGCTCCCAATACACCTGAAGCGTAGATAGTTTCACTTTACAGCGGTGGCATTCCAAAAGCGCACAGATCGCCCGTACCTGCAGGGACTGTGACTTGGAAAGCGCGGGGCCCATGATGTGGGCGGAGAGAGAAGAGGTCCTAGAACGAGTGAGCCAGCGGAGTGGCCTGTGATGCAGGCGGGGGGTCCTACCTGAGGGTCTTTGAGGTCCCTGTTCCGGACGCCACCTGAGGCGGCTTTGGCCTCACAGCAGGTAGGACCGATGCGTGGATGATGCGGAGACCAGGCTGATGGCACAGGTCTACTTCATTGAGGAAGTAGCAGAGCTATATATAAGGTCTGAGGGCCAATGAGGGTAGAGGTGGAACTGAAAGGGGCTATGAGCAGGGGCTGTGTGGCAGTTGTCAGGGAGAAGGAGTCAGCTCAGGTTAGGATGAGGAAGTAAGTTGGTCATGTCAGCACAGGCAGCACGGCCACATAAGCCCGTATGGGGCTACATTATTGGTTCTATTACCTCTTACAATATAGTATTGCATTATACTCGCCTTAAAGTGTTATTTTTTTAGCACAGAAAAATGCTTATTCAAACCACTAAAACAATAAGGTAGTAAGGAACAGTAATATTGTATAGTATTAATGAATCTTGTTAAATCATTTCTTGTTTATTAAATACTTGACTTAAAATAAATAAGACTGACTTGGCTGCAGTCATGAAGATGATCTGAGAGTTTCATTTTGGCCACAATTTAAGATAAAAAACCCCACCAAAAACTGATAAGCTCTGTAAAATTTATGCAACACCATGATCAGACTTTTCAGAAGTAATAGCATAATTGCTCTCAAGTAAGTTTTACTTTCATTTTCTTTCTAGTGGTGTCATCAAACCCAAAGACTTGTGCGTGTCAAACAACTGCTCTACCACTGAGTCAAATCACCAGCTCTATGATCTCAAATAAGTTTTAGAAATCCTGGCAACTAATTTAAATCCTGTAGTTGACACTGTTTAGAGATACACTCACAAAACATTGCTTTTTTTTTTTCCTGGTGTATGAATAAAATGAGAAATATGTTTGAAAAATAAAAAATCTAGATCAGTTGAAGTCATTTAACATACAGAAGGCAGTGAGAACCTTCTTGTACATAATGACATGCTGCCATGGATATTTATTGCATGTGGCCCCTTAGAGCCAAATTTGAGGATCATCAGCGAACATGTCATATTTTCAAATGTCATTCTTGTAAGAGGAATTATTTTGTATCAATGCAATCTGCTGATAAATTTCAACAGTTCGTACGTGAACTGCTTACTTGAGTTTTAAATATTTTAAACAAACATTGGAAAGTAATTTTTCATGGGTAATACAGAAGGAAATCCTTTGTTGAATGGAAGACTGGAATTTGAAATAGAATTTAATTCAATATATTGTATGCTCGTTTCATTGGTTTGCTTGTTTCAATTATAGTTCAGTTGTTTCAATCAAACAGAATTTTCATTTTCTTATTTTACTGATAATGAATTAGTTATTATTCATCTCTGAGTCAGAGAAATTATTGAAGTCTAAATGCATATACTTAGGCTACCATTACTGAATATCAATAAATAGATATACTTTTCAAATACTCTTTAACTGGCACTTCTTCACCTAGCACAAATTTGCTATAAATAACATCTATTACACTATTTCATATACTCTCTCAATAAAATCAGTGCTTGAATGGAGATCCTCAATCTGTGTTTTGTGTATTTTAAAGTAAACTATCAACTCCTCTTTTTCCAAGATCTTAAAAATTTTCCTTAAAAAATGTCAATTCAGGGGCCTTGGCCCCTACCCGGTAAGGTAGAAGGTTCACCAGCACACTCTAGGAGAGCGCCCTCACTAGTTGCACACAGGATCCAGCTCTACCTGGTTCCGCCACCAGGGGAACTCCCGGCCAGCCTCGCAGGACACAGAGGTACTGAGTCCAGCCCAGCCCAGGACCCCAGAGCTGCTCAGCAGGGACTGCCCAGCATAGCTGCTGTGCCTTGGAGAGCTTGGGCTCTGCCCACCAGAGCGCAGGGCATGTGTGAGCTCCATTGTTCAGTGAAGCGGCCAGCGCTGTGGGTCCTAGAGGTTGTGGCCACACCCAGCCAGGAGCAAGGCCTGGGCACTGTAGGCCTGGGACTCTCCCAGGCTTGCCTGGCACTCTCCCAGGCTTGCCTGGCACCCCAGAGGCACTGAACCCCTTGCAGCCAGACTCAAGGTCCTGGTGGCGGCACACTCCGAGGTATGTTCTGCCTAGCTGCCTGGGGCCCGGAGGCCTTGGCCCCCACCCAGTAAGGTGGAAGCTCCACCAGCATGCTCCAGGAGAGTGGCCTCACTAGCTGCACACAGGATCCAGCTCTACCCGGTCCAGCGACTCAGCACAACCGACCAGGGGAACGCCAGGTCAGCCTCGAAGGACACAGAGCCACACAGGTCCCAGAAGAAAATGACAAAACAAAAGGTTAAGAGGCAGTCTCAATTCCCAAGCCCATTGAGAACAAGCCTAAGAGACAATGAAATGGAAGGCAGTGGGAATCACACAACTGAACTTTATGCAATGATAGCAAATGCAGTAAGGAAACAGCTTGGTGAAGCTATAGAGAAACTCAAATCAGAAATAATCTCTGAACTAGAAAATGAAATGACAATCATTGTTAAAGAACGGTTGTGTGTATCTAAACAAGAGCAAGATAAAAAAATAGAAGAACTTAAGAAAATGATGGAAACTTTGAATGAACAACATAAGGCACAAACAGAATGCATGAAATAGATGCAAAGGGAAATGCAGGAAATGAAAAATTTCATGGAAAGTTTGAAAAACCGCTTGAATGAAGCGGAAGATAGAATCTCAGATCTTGAAGGCAGCATGGGAGCTCATGGCCACAAAGCAAAAGATCTCTTAAAAATAGTAAGGAACCAAGAAACAACAATTCAACAGCTGCAAGACGATGCCAAGAGAAATAAAGTAAGATTAATAGGCATAAATGAAAAAGTAGTGGTCAATACTAATGACCTGCGAACACTATTCACAGAAATAATAGCAGAAAACTTTCCAAACATGGGAAGAGAATCTGAAATACAGGTAACTGAGGCATACAGAACCCCTATTAACCATAACCGAAATAAATCTTCACCCAGATATATAATAATAAGGGTATCAGAAATACAGCACAAGAACAAAATACTAAAAGCTGTCAGAGTAAAGAAACAGATCACCTGTGAAGGAAAGCCTATCAGAATCATGACAGACTTCTCAACACAAACCTTTAAGTTAAGAAGAACTTGGAGTGAAGTATTTCAAATCCTGAAAGAAAACAGCTTTCAACCCGATTGATGTACCCTGCAAAACTATCCTTAAAAATTGATGGAGAAATAAGATACTTTCATGACAAAAAACAAACAAAAAAGTCAGTTCAGGAATTTTGTTCTTGCAGTCAATATGCTTTGCAATGTAGAAAGTTATATTTATTTATTTTCAAATATTTTATTAGTGTCCTTTTATTTTACAAAATATTGGTTTTAAATTTGATCATATCTCTTCTCCAATTACCTTCCTTTGCATCTCCTTCCTTGATAAGCTTATTTTGTTCCTCTTGTCTGATTATAGTCCCTTTTCTAGACAGTCTGTCTTTTCAAAACACATTTGGTTACAGCACGCATTTGGTATGTGCATCAAGATCATAGAATTTACCTCTGTGATTCTAGCTGTGCTTTTTATCCATAATATCTTAAATCTGTCTCTCTCATAAACCTTAAAATCAAAGAAAATTTGTTTCCCTCTCCCCTAGACACTTCCTGATCATTCCATTTCTTCAGAAATTACTCTCCATTTTTAATAAAACAGAAGAATATTAGAAATTGAATTCCATATACATGCATACAAATTCAACAGTCCATCTGGAGCCACTGTGCCCATTTAAGAGAAAAAATCTAGACAGAAGGATTGCTCTTTATTATGGATTGTAGCCCATCTGATTTTTGATTATCCCTTTTCCTTCCCAAATAATTCAAAATGTCTCCTTGGAAGAGAGAGATAGATGGGTGTAGTTGAGATTATCCTGAAATTGTTTCTTGTATCATGTCAGTAAATCTGACTTTGCTATTTCCAAAAATTGGGTTTTTACTTAATATGCTCGTCAGTAAATTATTTAACATTTCTATTTTTAAATTCAAAATGTATTGCTATAACAACTTTTCTGTGCTAGTCTTATAAATGGAAACCTTTGATTTAATAATTAACACTATGAAATCAAAATCAAGTAGCTTTATTTCTTAACAAATGCATGTCAATTATTTTGTAAAATTCTTAATTTCTTTCGGATTTTGTAAGATATCCTTGTACCAGTCAGCATCCCATGGAAAAGAAGTGTTACAATTGTGTTAACTAATTTAAAAACTCACTTAAAGATTATTTTCAGTAGCGCTGGTGGCATATGCCTGTAATCCCAGCACTCGGGAAGCAAAAGCAGGAGAATTGCTGTGAGTTCAATGCCAGCCTGAATTGCATAGAAAAATCCTGTCTCCAAAAATAACTATTTGCACACAGTAGGTCACATTTAGGGAAACAGGAAAAGAACAATACATTACCTCAAGAGTAACAACAGCCTAGAGTTATAGTCAGCACTAGACATGGGACAGCAAAGGAAAGAAGTAGTGATCGTAATCCAAAGAAGGTACGCAGGGTGATCAAAAATATGGTGCATATTTGAATATAAAAATTTATTTCAATAGAAGACATCATTATTTACACTCCTCAAAATAAACCCTTTCTGTTCCAACACACTGATTGTATTGTATTGTTCTTGCCACTTTCTGAAGCAGTTCTGAAAGTCTTCTTTTGTGAATGTCGTTACAAGTCGTTATTAAAAAATACAGTGAATGCTGGTGCTCTGTGTCATTCAATGTAAATGCATTATTGCAAATAATATTATGGTGTTTCCTCATCCACCTTATTTGTCATATTAAACACCATGTGACTCCTGGCTCTTCTCTAAAGTAAAAAGGTGCATGAAAGGTAAAAATTTTGGATCGACTCAGAATATTGAGACACCTGTGATAGCGCAACTAAAGATGCTTACCAAAAAGACTCTCAGAACTGCTTCAGAAAGGGCAACATGATAAGACAAGTAAGTGCATGGGGGAAGTGAATGGGAAGTATTTTGAGGTGGAGTCATGGAAATATGCCTTTTACAGGAATATTTTTATCTAAACATAAATCTTACTTTTGAATCACATATTGCAGCTTTTATAAGAAAGTTTGCCTGCAATAGTTACCATAATGCCTTTTGTTGTCAAAGTTTTGAAGTCCTGTATCACTTATGCTGGTTTATTTTTAACTGGTTTTGTTCTGTTTTATTTTCCTTGGTTTTATCCTCTTTAAAATAAAATAAAAATTAAAAATTAAAAATTGCCTGGCTAAGACTGTGGTTTTTAGTAGACATGTAAATTATCCAAGAAAGAACCAGGGGCAGCAAATAACCCAGGGTTTCTCTTTTTCTATGGCCCACTCTCTGGCTAGTGCCAGATGCTGTCAAAATACAACGGGAAGAAAAGAAGAGAAACTCTCAGAAAACACAGCAGGGCAGAGAAGGGCAGTAAACCCCACAGGATAGATAGAAAATAAATAGCATAATAGGAATCTTTTTTCTCTTTTGGGGTGGGGTGTAGATAGTGCTTGAAATTCCTGAAAAAAATTATGACTTGAGTGATATTAATATATATACATTTTACCATTATGGTGAATGTGACTTATGATTGACTAATAGAGATTTTGAATAATAATCAAGAATATAAGTGCCTTGCCCCTTGGAATTCTCTTTACTCATGTACCTAGTTATGCATTTAAATTGGAGAGGTTACCTTATCGGAATACTCAGGATATTTGCCTTTAGACTTTAATATTCATAACCCACAATTTTCTTTTACTGTTCATTCTTTTCTTGTCATTTACCAGATTACATTCAGGATATTCACTTAGAATTTTACATTTCTGTTTGCAGAGTTAGTTCTTACTAAGTTGCCAAGATCTATGTGGGTCAGCTGTGTGTGTATTTTCCTCTTAGTTTGTCTGCTACTTTATTTTCTTCAAGTATAGTTTTTACTGCTTCCTGAATCTGAGACCTCACTTATATCTGAAAACTTAGAATTACTGATTGGTTGAGTCAACCGTCACAGGCCCATTAATCATTATTAGTCGTAAGTTCTTCCAGAAAATTCTTTTCAGAAGACAATAAAATTTTAAATATAGCATCAGTGAAAAAATGCTTAACTAGATTTTAAACAGAAAACATTTAAGCAGGAGTAAGTTATCTATAGAAATATCTCTTAATTTGTAAGCTTTTAATAATGAAATATCTTCTTTTTGATAAAATATCCTAGTGGCAACAACTTCAAGCTCATATTTTACTGTGATCAATGACTGTTTTCTTAGTAATATTATCATTCTCCTCTCCTCCTTGGCTTCAGTCCTTTGTCATGATTTGTTAAATTCACTCAGATTTCTGGAAAATTTAGTCTAGTAAAACGTTTTGAGAACAAAAAGAATATTTCAAGCCATTTAGTTTGGCAACTAAGATCATTTTAAATATAAGGTAAACAATTACTTTTGTGTTTTACTTTTTGTGGTAGTTTTCCTACATGACTTTCCAATGAGGTTCAGGTATAAACATTTCATTTATATCTGAAAAACAAAAACAAAAACAAAATCCAAGAATCGATTGAAAAGTCAAAGTATTTGGTCAAGAAGGGTTTATATGCTGTGTTACTACATCTTTGATGTAATTTTTGACATCAGGATAGATGAATTTTTCAAACCCTTTTGATTTCTTCACAGATGAGTGATCTGTCTTCTACGACAGTTAGGAAAACTAATAAATGATGGCAAATGAAGCACATCTTTTAACATCTAGACCAAAAAAAGAGTTCAAGTTGATATATTTCCCCCTTTAATGTTTAAACAGTTTCTCTAGGAAAGCGTTTCATATTTGTACAGGAGTCCGCACTAGAATGGTGCTTCACAGCCCTCATGTGGAGTTTTCCTACTTTCCTAAGTGTTCTGAGCTAATTAATAACCTGTTTGCAGGGCCTTTCACACTCGTATTTCTTGGCCCATCCCTAGATTTTTCCAAATTTTGAACTACATCTTCTCAATTTAACATCCTACTCCCTCTGAGATTTATTAACTACTCTAAAAACAGAAACTATCCCTATTGTGGTATAAATACATGTTAATTTATTCACAATTATTTATGTCTCCTGAGGTATTTAAATTTTCATGAAGAACTCCTTAGAGGGCGAGAGACATTGAAAATCATGTGAAATTGCATCTGTTTTCACAAAGATTATATTCAAATTGGAGTAACTTGTAGAGTAAGTCATAATATATTTCAGCTAAACTACTTTTTTATGCTAGAAAATATTTAGAAATTTGAAGAAAAATGGTGAAAGCAAAACCCACAAGGTTAGGGAAATAAAACACTGTTAGGGAAGATTTTCCTGAGTATGAAACAAAAGCATCACTGGTAGGAATACAAACAACAGATTTACCTCATAAACACAGAACTAACTTTAAGAGTAGAAAACTTTTGTTGTGGAAAATAGGACATTAGGTAGATAACCAGAGGTGAACATACATCTTTCATATTTGAATGCCATGAAATTCTTCTCTGCTTCATCAGGAAATAGGTCATAATCCCAGGTTGTTCATGGAGAGGAGACTGTGGTGAAGGTTGAAACTACACTAATGGTACAACTAACAGTGTCATGGGTGTTATTAAAGAAAGTATCCAAAACTGTACTACACACATAGGATAGTGAATCTCAGTATGAAAGAAACAGGAAAGTATCCATGCATAAGCCAATATAATTTATTGTTTCTTTACATGTAGGGTTTGAAAAATAGGTTTAAATTTAATTTTTAAATAAAAAACTGAGAAATTTGAAAAGGCACATGTTTTCCCCCCTTTCATTTCTTTTTTGTTTGTGAAATGGGGAAAGAAGAGCAACAACAAATACATTAAGACAGTGGGGTAGGGTGACTTACAAAATTCCTAGCACATTACAGTTGCAAAACTATTGTATCCATATACTCATGAAAATGTGTAGAAGAAGGAAATATAATTTAGGATATTATATAAACAAACAGGGCTGGGGAGATATGTATTAGAAAGAAGTCAATCACATAAAGTCAGGTAGCAATACTAGCCAGGTTAAATAATTGGCAAGTTCAGAGGAGGACGTAGGAATAGCAGACCTAGGAGATATGTCTGGTTACTTGGAAGTTCTACTGTCACTCAAAAGATGTGTAGAAGATAGTTTCATAACCATATTTTCATTTCAAGTAAAGCTAAATATATTAATGTCTCTCATAAAGTGACTGCAATGAGTTTTGCCAATCTCACTACAAAAATGATTATAGAAGGTTTTTAGTGTTATAGAAGATAGGAAAGTAATAAAATTTTGAATTGTATGATGCATTTGGCACAATTAATAAGTAAAATTGTAGTATTATTAATTTTCATGTTTCATTTAGATTTTCTGGTTGTTACCTGATGCTTATTTTCTCTTCTAGAAATTGTTTCCTTTATTATCATTGAATATGTAACATTACATTTAGTTTTGCCTACTTAGGCTTTTCTTGATTGTGATGGCTTATAACAATTTTCTTGTTTCTGATGTATTCGAGGAGTGGTCAAGTGTTTTACAGGGTGTTCATTTATTGAGAATGTCCAACACATTTTTCAGTTTTTTTTTTTAGTTACACTCAGAAAATTTCTTTTAAATTCTTGAGAATAACTTATTTTGTCAAAGTTACTGGGTATGTTCCAGGAAAGAAAAACACAAGAAGCAAAGAACAGTCATTCGCAGACATAAGCAGCTTAGTTGAACATATTCTCCTAGGTTGCGCGTATGCCATTTTGTGTGACTCAGTTTGGACAGTATGTTTTCTACTTTTCCACATATCATAAATACTCCACAATCCAAAATCCCAAAGATGTAAGAGCATTTTTGATAACCAAGAGCATTTTGCACCACACCAACTCAATCTGTTAGAAAAAATTATACTCTTGCATTTTTGGGGAACAAAAATTCCACTGAAGACAAAAGTGGCAAGAGATCTCTGAAGAAGCATAGCAGCAAAGTTACAATTACAGTATTTCATTTACTTAATGTTCAATTTAAAATGAGACACAAAGCAACAGAGTGTACTAAGCCATGTGTGTGAGAGGTATCAGATCTCTACTATTAAGATAGTAGGAAGAAAGTATGTTCCCATTGAATTATTAACGTATCACTACAGTATAACTAGAAGATGAATACCCGTTGATTCTTCTCACCAAAATGTAAATCTGAACACTTCACACACATCTCTCCTTATAAACCTATTTCTGTCCCTCTGCTGCCAATCTACTGCCAATCAACAAGACCCGTTATGGCCTAAAGCGCTGCAACCATTCAAATTCCAAATGCATCTTTTCCATTAATTTTAATGACAACAACAACAAAAATACGTGTTTTGAGGAGAAAACCCAAGGAACAAAACTGTCATTTTTATCTCATCATATAAAAAACATATTAATGCGGCCTCATTGTTGATGTTATTCTTAACTGTCTTTTATGGTAATGTTTACAGATTCCTTCATTATATTTTATTTCCATCCTTTCTTCTTTAATATTTGCTAGTAACTCAGGAATTACAGGTAAAAATTATTATTTTCCAAGATTGGTGCAGTTATTTATGGCAATTGTTAATGAAAAAATTATTTTGGGAGAAGAAAATTAAAATTTGAATATTTAGGTTTTTTATTATTTTCTAATTGCAAAAATCTGAAATTTTAAGACTTTGTTTTTATCTGGATATATAAATTAAAATATATGATGCTCTTTTTGGTTCAAGATATCCGACACGACACAGAGAGACAGAGAGAGAGAGAGAGAGATACTGACAGACGGAGAGAGAGACAGAGAGGAACAGTGAGTTTTTAAAAAGCATATTTTAAGGTAATAAAAAAAGAAATGATATGTGCACTACATAGAAATGAGTTACACTGATGGCATTACACCATAAAAACTAAAAATTTAGCTGGGAAATGAATAAGAAGATGCAGCTTATTTTTAATATGTCATTAGCATACAAAAAAGTCTGAAAATACCTTAACAAATTACCTAAGAAGCTTGAAATTAACACAAAGATGAACATAAGAAAACAGTTGAAAACAACAAAAAGCTGAAGCAAGGAAGTGATACAAATGAAGACAATAGAACTATAAATATATGTACATGTTCCAAGCTTGAGTGACAAAATCAATTTTTCAAAACCACACAAATTACTAAAGGAACAAAACATAGGTAACAAACTAGAAGTCAGACATACCCACGGAATATAGAAAACCTGCACTTGTAAACTATAAAATCTTAACACCCATTTTAATTTTGCAGTAATAGGGTACAAAAATCCTAGAGAATATGCACAGAATCTTTTGTTCACTGTATTTTTTATTGCAAGTAACCTACTTACAGTTCAGATTGACAGAGAAGAAATCTATCTTTAGTTCTAGAAGTAATGTTAAAATTTTAGCACATTTATCTCTTTTCTGAAACCTATGTTTATGGACTTTAAAAAATATATTTGATGGCCAGGTATAAAGATACTAGAGCCCAGGAGTTTGGTGACATCTTTTGCGAAGGCATGAGGCATTATTTCAAAAATATACACACACATATATGCACACATGGCTTTGGTATTATAAATACAATTTTGTAGTCCACATTTTTAAAATATATCATTATTTTAAAGCTTTCCTATCATATGATCTGTATTTTTTATAGCTCTACTTATATTTTATGAAAATTTTCTAATAATGAAAAGTGAATAAAATGAAACAATAGATTTGTAGAAAAGTATAATGAGTCCCAAAACAGATTCTATTGTATAAAAAATTGAATATATTTTCTTTTTTTTCTTTTCACTTCCTTTTTCCCCTCCCCTCCATAGTTACCCATCGCATTTGAACATTTTCTTCCTCTTTAATAATATGTACTTTATGTTTTGTTCCTTACTTGCATATTCAGTTTCTCATAGTAGAGAAACCATGTGATATTTGAACAGCTATGTCTGATTTATTTCACTTACTATTATAGTCTCAGTCTGCATCCATATACCTAGAAGTGTCTCAAGTTTATCTTTCTTTATGGCTGGATAATAGTCCACTGTATAAACACACACACACACACGCACACACAAACACACAAATAAATCTTCTTTTTCATCGGTTGATGGACACTTGGGTTGTTTTCAAGATTTAACTATTATAACCCATGCCTCTAAAACATGGTTGTGCATATATTTCTGTGGCATGATGCTTTTAATTTTATTGGGAAGATACCAAGAAGGAGAATAGTTGGGTCAAATGGAACCCTAGTTTTAGAATTTTTGAGGAATCTCCACACTAATTTCCATAGAAGTCGCGCCAGTCTGCCTTCACACCAACAGTGGAAAAGGGTGCCTTTTCCACACATCCCCACCAGTATTTTTTATTGCTTGATTTCTTGATAACAGCCATTCATGCTGGGGTGAGATGGAATTTCAGTGTTGTTATAATTTGGATCTCTTAAATGACAAGGGAAGTTGAACATTTTTCATATATTTATTTGTTACTTGCAATTCTTCATCTGTGAAGTCTCCATCCATTTCAGGTACCCATTTTAAACTGTGTCTATAAATTTGGAAGGTCTGATTTTTTGAGTTCTTTATATGTTCTAAATATTAATCCTTTGTCTGAGAAATAACTTGCATAATTTTTTTTCACTCTGTGGTTTGTTTCTTCACTCTGTTGCTGATTTATTTTGCTGTGCAAAAACTTTTTAATAAGCTGAGATCCCAGTTGTTGATTGTTTCTGTATTTCCTCTGTGATCGTTTTGTTCATAATGTCATTGTCTATATAAATATTTTCAAGAGTTCTACCTATTCTATCTTCCAGTAGATGTAGTGTTTCTGTTTATTATTTAGACCTTTGATCCATTTCACTTTTAGTTTAGTGCATGGTGAAAGACATGGGTCTAGTTTTAACCTTCAGTATGTGGAAAGCCGGTTTTTCCAGCACTACTTATTAAAGAGGCTCTCTTTCTCCCAGGGAACATATTGGTCCCCTTCGTCAAAGGTAAAGTGGCTGAGTGTGTTTGGAGTTTTTTCTGCATCTTTTAATCTGTTCCACTGATCCTCAGGTCTGTTTGTTGTTTTCCTTTTTCTTTTTTTTTGGTGCCATGTTGTTTTACTCACAGCAGTTTTGTAGTATAATTTCAAGTCAAGTATTCTGATGCCCTTTGTCTTGCATTTTTTAGCCAGAATTTCTTTTACTATTGTGGATCTCTTCTGATTTTAAATGAATTGTTTTCTCTAATTCTATTGGTATTTTGATTAAGATTGCATTAAACCTGTATAACAATTTTGGATGTATGGCCATTTGCACTATATTGCTTCTTCTTATCCAAGAATAAAGGATATCTTTTTATTTTCTGATATCTTCTTTTATTGAAGTATTGTAGTTTTTAATGCGAAGGTATTTTACTATCTTTGTTAGCTTGATTCATATGTATTTTTTCAATGTTATTATGAAAAGTGTGGTTTCTCTAATTTCTCTGTCTGTGAGTTTATGTACAGGAATGCCACTGATTTTTAACATTCTGTCCTGCTGTGCTACTGAATCGGGCTATTAAACCTAGAGGTATTTATTTATTTATTTATTTTTGTGCTGGGGATTGAACTCATGACCTTGCATTTACCAGGAAAGCACTTGAACCCCCGGCCCCACTAAAAGTCTTTTGATGGAGTTTTTGCAGTCTTCTATGCAGAATATCATACCATCCACAAATAATGATAATTTAATGTCTTCCTTTCCTATTTTTATTCCTTTTATTCCTTTCTCCTGTCTAATTACTCTAGCTAATGTTTCCATAACTATACTGAATAAGACTGGCAATAGTGCACATTCTTCCTTTGTTCCTGATTTTAGAGTGAAAGCTTTCAGTTTTTGACTACTTACTATGATGTTGGGTGTTGGTTTGTTGTGCAAGGCTTTTTCCAGATTATGTACAGAAACCTAATGGACGATTGGATAAACTTTGGTATATTGCAATGCTCCAGAAGATCTATATTCAAGTAAGTTGAGTGTGTTATGATTTATACTAAAACTTGAAGTAAAATATTCTATGGTATATAAAAAAACTGCAATATATAAAAAGATAGATAATTTGTCAAGTCAATCTTTGAAGATAGGATAATCTTAATAGCCACAACATGACAAGGTAAACCCAATACTAATCCACAGCAAATTATATTTAAGTGTAAATTGATTTTTAATTAAAGCTTTAGCATATAAGATCTCATCATATTTAATCATAATGTTTCATGAATAAATCATGTTGTTGTCAGGAATCGAATGATCAACAGATAAAGTGAAATATTCTCTAATAAGTTGAATAAATAAATGATTCTGATTTTACTACTCAAAGTCAAAAAATAATTTTCCAAGGTATAATTTATGTTATCAACTTTAAAACAAACCACAGGTGAGCATACAATTGCATGCAAGAATACAAAACCGGCAGGTGTCTTCATATTTAACATCAACTCAATTTTTAAATATGAAATGACCTAAGAAAAAGTACTTGCCAATATGTATTTTGAAAGTAGTGACTATCTGCAACATGCAATTACTTGCTTCAATAAATTACAAAGATACAAATGACAGAAACATAGGCATAAGTTATTGCAATGCAATTCATGGAAGAAATGAAAACACTAAATTCTTGTAAGTGTTCATATATTTTCTCATACTGAGTAAATATAGAAATTGTAAGAGGACTAGATACTAATTTTCTCAAAGAATTTAAAAACACTTAAATTAACAACAGCATATTATTTGTTGAAGTGGAAATATTCCAATATAATAATGATACAAATACAGACTGATAAGAATTTATGAGAAGCAATTTTACCATAACTATTAAATTATAATTTTGCCCAATAAGTCAAG
>RJWM01042748.1:0-14202 GCA_004363535.1 Dasyprocta punctata
CCCCTTCAGCTCTGTCAGCCTTTCCTTCATTTATTTTGGGGCTACTCTTTTCACTTCATATATATTTATAATCACTGTATTTTCCTGATGGTTGGATCCTTTTATCACTATAAAATTCCTTCTTTGTGTCTGATACTAATAAAATCACTGCAGCTCTCTTTTGATGTCATTTACATAACAGATCTTTTTCTGTTTGTTTTCTTTTATCTTTGTTCACCCCAGTTCTAGGGATGGAACCCAAGGCCTCACACATGCAAGGCAAGCATTCTACCATTGAGCTTCTCCCCAGCCCTGTTTGTTTGTTTGTTTGTTTATTTTAAGACAAGGTCTTGTTAAGTTGTTCACGATGGCCTCAAACTTGCCATCCTCCTGCCTATACTTCCCAAGTAGCTAGGATTACAGGTACATACTACTACATCAGGCTTTGTGTTTTTACTTTTAAATTTATTTATTTATTTTTCATTCTTGCTAAGTCTCTTAAGTTGCTGAGACTGGATTTGAACTTTTAATCCTCCTGCCTCAGCCTCTTTAAGGCTGGGCTCAAGGTTTTAATAATCCTGCCTGAACCTCCCAAAGTGCTGGCATTATAGGTGTGTACCACCACACCTACCCATTTTGACTATTTTTTCCACCCCCCGAGTATGGGCCATACTTTTTTGTTTCTTTGCATGTCTCATAATTTTTTTGTTGGAAACTGGACATTTGTTATTGTTTTAAAATACGGTAACTCTGGAAATAACATTCCGTCTTTTCCCCGTTGCGTGTTAGTGTTTGCTTAGTGACTTTTCAAAGTTAATTCTGTAGTCTGTATATGCTTTTTTGTGTGCTGTCCGTAGTGCTTAGTGCTGGGCTTGGCGATCTCCTTTGATGCCTAGAAACAAGCCTCCCACTTTGCTGAGAAGGTCTGGCTTCCTTTTGGTCTTGCCCTCAGCACTCATTAGGCATTTGATAACTGCCTTAGCTTTAATTTCCTGCTTGTGCAGAGCCACGGGGTCAGGAGGAGATGAACACTTAGAGCTTCTTTCTCAGCCCTTCTATCGGCACGCGCACAGCCTCACGTGAGCATGGCCTGCTGGAGTCCCAGTGTAGAGGCGGTAGGAATGGGAGTGCTCTGAGTCAGGTCGGTAAGGACAGCTTGCAGGTGTCTTCCAGGGAGGCTGTCAGACAGGTCAGATGGTGACGGGGATGGGACCTTGAAAGAGGCCAGTCCATTGCTGAGCCTCCGGGGACTTCCGGGCTGCTCATTTTCCCTGTCACTGTAGACTTGGTTTTCAAAGCTGGGACAGATCTGGAAAACGTGGGTTGGAAGTAAGGTAAATTAAAAGCCACAAAGCTCAGTGTTGGTGTTTTTTGTTTTTGTTCTGAGACAGGGTCTCGATGTAGAGCTCAGACTGGCCTTGAACTCATTATGTGGCCCAGCTGGCCTTGAGCTTGCAGTGATCATCCTGCCTCAGCTTCCTGAGTCCTCCGATTGCAGTCATGTACTACCACATCTGACTAAAGTCAGTGTTCAAGTTCTGTTTTGTTTATTTTTAATAAGTGTTCCCTGGTGTTGCATATTCTAATGGGACTAGGTTGAGGTGCAAAAAGGCAGCAAACAAGAGCTTGGTATTTTAAGATAGCAGAATGACTGGTGTGGTGGTGGACTAACAAGGTGCAGGGTGGTGAAAGGTGAGGCCGAGCGGCGCACACGTTGGGGGGACGAGGGAGTGCTGAAGACGTGTGTTTGGGGGCAGACAGGGCGGGATTCAGGCTTCATTCCTCACTAGCTATGTGGTCTTGGGCAGCACATTACCTGATTCTCCTGGGATAAGGCTAGAAATTGCCTACATAGTAGGATGGTTTCAGGGATTGACTGAGATAATGCCTGTGACGTTGCCGTAGCTAGTGCAGGGCAAAGTGTTTCTGAAACGTGAGTGCCATTGTGGGGTACTCGTGAATATTGGAAAAACAAAGCCACTTAGAGCTCACTCCTGAGAACTGTGTAGTGATTGTGACCTGTGATCACATATGTTTCACTGTGATTTGTAGTAACATTGTGGTCTGAAATCCTTGTTCTTACTTTTACAATCTAGAGAAGACTATTCTGACCGAACAAATCAAAGTTTGCCAAAAATGGAAATGTTATTTGCTTTGTATCTGTTATTAATTTACTGTCAAAATAAAGCCTTAGAGAAGTACATAAACATCTCTGAAATGGGGTCATCTTTAGTGTATTGATGTATGTGGTTGTGAGAGAGGCAGAGTGGTCCTCACAGTGCTCCAGCTCAGTGGGAACCTGTTAAAGGTATTCTGGGCTTCATTGTTTAATCACCTTTCTTACTGGAAGATCATCTCTAGGAACACTTAACCTAACTGTTCAGTTGACAAGAAAAAGCCTCTGAAGCACATTATCAGGAAGTGGGAGTTGATATATTAACTTTTTAATCTCAAGATATAGCCCAATAGCATTTCCTGTGTGCTTGAAAAGACTGAGATTACAGCTGCCATCATTCTACTTGTTGTATTAGAACTGAAAAATCCACCTTTAAAACTATACATCAGTACTGATTGCCCAGTTAGTAAATTGGCAGTAACCAGGGCAAAATACAGCAAGCTAGCCAGGAAGAGAAGGAGGGTCATGGTGCAGTTGGAGTAGAGCTGGATGAATTAGGGGGACGGTGTGGAGGGGCTTTGGGGTCACCCCCTTCTCTACAGGTAGTTGGATTTCTAGACTATTCCAAACAAAATCATGATGGTATCTTCACACTTTCAGAGGTCTGAGGATAACAACAGCAGAGCTTTTTTGAAGTTTTTAGTTCCAGTATTTAAGTGAGGAAACGAAAACGAGCATGACCCTGAAGACAGTGATGTTGTCAGCAAAGTCATGTTGCCCGGAATAGGAGCACGAGGGGCGGAGTTGTGTAAGGTTCAGATGTGTGGTGTAAGTTGGTATTTCTCAAACTTGGGTGACAGAGGGACTTGTGCGTGTGTGTTTCAGCAGTTAGAACTGCTTGTGAGTCTTATACCAGGTTGGAGCTATTCCTGGATTGGAATTCTCAAAACCAAAACATTTGCAGGAGAATCACCTGAAGTACTTTCTGATGATCAAATTCTCTATTCCCAAACCCAGACTGAGCCCCTTTGCAGGCGGAGTCTCACGACCTGCACCATGTCTCTGATGATTCCTGTGCCTGCTAATGCTTACGGACCCTCATTGCCATATATAGTCGGAAAACACTTTTCATGATGCAGTGATATTTTTGGAACTGTAGAAGTTACATGCGTGTTAGTTGACATCCACTTGACCCCCTGAGCAGCAGAGAGGAGAAAAGGAGCTGCACTTTGGTCTTCGCAGCAAGTCACACTATCATGAGGTTGAGCAAAGCCAGTGTTGGCGCGCAAATGCTCCAGTCATGTTTGATAGGTTTAATTTCGTTTATGGTCTGTTTTCTTCCCTCTTGAATTGTGTTAATAATGTGAGTGTGTAACCAAATCACAGTAAGGATGAGGGGTCAGCATAACCCATGAGTAACAGCATAGGAAGAAGCTGCATCAGATGAGATAATGGAAACAAAGAAATTTTGACTAGACATTAACACTGTAATGCTAAAACTAAATGATATTTTAAAAGATACTTTTGTTTCTGCAGTTGATGATTTTGCAAATGTCTATTTATGTGGTTTGGTTGTAAATCCTCGAGACTCAGCTTTTGAGGCTCACCATGAATTGGAACTACAGTGTAGTTTATCAAACGGATTATAGTTTAAAAAAATAATTACAAAGTGTGAGTTACTGTAGTGCTTTGTGCGAGTGGCACAGATTGTTTGATAATCCTTCCTCTGTACGTGGAATTTAATTTTCCTGCTTTGACCTGAGGGCAGGTCTTAGTGACTCGTTCCCAGGAAAAGGGGAAGAAGTGGGAAGCTGCTGGCTATCCCACCTCAGCATCGCAGCCTGGAGTCGCGCTCCCTCGTGCGCTCCTGGGTGATGGATGTGTGAGAAGGGCATTTAAGCAGTCGTCCACGGCAGTGCTAATTAGGACAGAACTCAAAACCAACCTGGTGTGAGGACTAGAGACACAATGACAATGCAGCCCGGGCCCTGGATTGGAAGAGAAAAGGGACCTGAGTGGGAAGGCGGGTGATGAGTGAATAAAGTCTGCAGTTCAGCACACAGTGTTTTATAGCTGTTACTTTGTTTAGAGACGTGTACAATAGTTAGATAAGATGTTAACATGAGAGGAAAGTGGGTGAGACTGTGTGTGTGGGTTGTCTGTAGTGTTTACAACTCTTCCATAAATCTAAATTTTTTCAAAATAAAAATCAGTTAGAATCCAGAGCTGATCTAATTGGACACAAAAGGGCTATTGCCTTGCCTGCCCCTGGGGGCTGCTCGGTGCCCTGGGAAAGTGGGTAGAACAGGAGAAGACTGAATCGTCTGGAACTGTTAAGTGGATATTGTGCAGGATGTGATTTGTAGCTTGTTGACTTCTAGGAAATGTAAGACAGAAAGGTCTTTGTTTAAGAGGCCTGCAGACTTCTAACCCTATTCATAAAGAGCTTGTCATTTGAGCAAGCTTATAATGTACCATGTTATGACTGTAAAAATTTGTAATGGCACAATTACAGCAGAACTTTTCCCTGGCTAACAAGAGTCTTGGAGCATTTGCTCGGCAATTTAACACCAGTCCACTTGCTAACATCATCAGGGTTAACCCTGTGATGTTTGACTTTTTCTCAGTAATCTCCTGTGGGGCTAAGTTGGTGCAGTTATTTTCTTGAAAATCAGGCACTTATTTTCAAACATTTTTCTTTTCTTTTTTGGTGCTGGGAATTGAACTCAGGACCTTGCACTTGCCAGGCAGGCGCCATGTTGCTGAGCTACATCCCCGGCCCTTGTTCTTCTTTTTTTAAAAATCTCCCTATCATAGGTACTGTTTTTCCTTTGCACTTAATAGGATGTCTGTCTTGTTTATTTTCCTGTAATGGCAATGCTGATTATAAAGGCATAAGATTTTAATTTATTTTTAACATTGTGATTTATTAAAGACAGCAAGATGAGTACAGTTCTATTCCCACTACCTGAGGGATGCCAGTTGGCTTTGTGTTTATAAATGGATATTGTAATAATTTAGATTTGTGGTTTTATTAGAGTAAAATAAGCTGACATATCTCAGCTAATGCAGATGAACTTAAATTTTTCTTTTTTAAATGGTCGATGTATTAAAAACACTCTGCCTGCTCGTGCCATGCCTGCCCTGGACACGGGACCGAAAGCTCTGCTCTTACCCTGCCCTCATCACGCGTTCTCTTGTCTGTGGAGATGCCAGGAAACAAGGGACAAATAAATCTGTAATGGCCAGTGACACTCAGTCCTGCAAAGAAAGACCAACGTGAGAAGGGGATAGAGTAATGGAGGAGCAGGGCCCTCTAGTCCAGCTGAGGGAGACAAGTGAACTTTTTTGTATCAGGAAAAGAACCATTTTGGGTAGTATGGTCAGAGGAAATGGAGTGTGCAAAGGTCCTGGGGCAAGGGACAGTGTAGTGTGCATGATCTGCACCAGGGAGCTGAGTGGCTAGCGCGCATGAGTGAGGGACTGGAACCTGGGAAGCTGTCTGTGATTGGGACATTAGTTATTACGTTGCGGGTGGGGTGCTGGGAGTTGGGGCAGGGGAGCATAGGCAGCTAATGCTTGCAAACCAGCCCTTTGCCCCTCTGGCTGGTGTATGGAGAAAACACTGCAGAAGGCCTGAGTGGGAGCAGGGAGATTCTTCAGCGGGGAAGGTGGCCGGGACCAGAGGAGTGGTGGGAAGTGGTTAGGCTGTGGTGGATTTTGCAGGTGGAGATGATGGGATGTGTAGAGGGAAGAGTTTCCCAAGCAGTTGGAGGCATGGAGGTACCCAGGGAAGAGGAGCACTGGGGAAGTTCAGGATAGGAGTTCGAGTGTGAGTCATCACCTTGGAGACTTCGTTTAGGACCAGAGTTAAGTGACTTCATGTCGGGCGTCAGGGAGATGGTGGGAGGAAAGGCCCTAACCTTGAGTGGAAGTTTGCAGGGTTTCGAGGTTAGTGATGAGAGGGAGACTGAGCACGGCAGGTCAGTGTAGTAGGAGGAACCCTGTCTTTGATTTCCATTTGCTTAGTTTGAACTTGCAGTGTTTGAACATTCATCAGTTGGGTACTTATAGTTGACTTGGAAGGTGGTGATGTGGGAGGATTGTTTCAAAGTGAACATTGTCTTTTTAAGAGAGGATCCCTGGGTATAGGTAGACAGGATGGGAAGTATCCCAGTGTGACTGGCGTGTGGGACGTTGTTTGAGAATAGCAGAGCTGAGGTAGCAGCCTGAGGATCAGTGGCCTATAGATGGTTGGTGGTCACGGGGCAGAAGCTAATTGTCATTTATTTGCAGTTGGAAGCTGTGGCACCTGGGTTGTGGGGTTGTATTTGTAATGATATATTATTTTGTTGGGGTGGGGTCTCACTGTTTCTCAAGCTGACCTTGAATTCCTGGGCTCAAGTGATCCTCTTTCCTTAGCCTCCCGAGAACAACTGCATGCCATTGTTCACTTTTATTGATTTAGAACCGTATGGTTTGTTTCGTTTTTTTGTTTTGTTTTGTTTTGTTTTTTGCGGCACTGGGTATCAAACTCACAACCTCGCGCCTGCCAGACAGGCGCTTAAGGCACTAAGCCAAACTCATGGCCCTACTTTCTTTTTGAGGCAGGGTCGCACTATGTAGCTCAGGTCGGCCTTGTGGTCGCATTGTAGCCCATGCCAGCCTCGAACTCACAACACTCGGCCTACCTCAGCCTCCTGAGTGCTGGGATTGAAGTCGTGCGCCACCACGCCCGGCTGGGGTTTGTTTAGTTTTAAGACCACTCTTCGCCATACAACTGCGTGCATCCCTGAAGAGCTCTGTGATACACCATCTTCTCATTGGCTATAGAGGTGTTCCAGGGGCTCAGGCTTCTCTTCTTTGTTCTGTAAAACTCCCTAATGGGCTGAACACTTAGCAATCACCAAATGATCTAATTCCTGTAACATTTATTGTAGATCAGTAGAATTTCTAAATGAACCTTAACTAGGAAGGTTGAGATCACTGTCAAATTCAGAAGATGGTTATAATTGAGCAGTTTATTTAGTTAAGCCTTTGTAGTAAAGTTTTTTTAATAGATGGATGAGGTTTTAAAGTATGTGTTAGGCTTTCGTTAGAAATCACATTTTACCTGTGTTCTCCTAATCCTATTCTGTCTTCTGTAAAACAGGGTTAATTTGTCCAAGAAAGATTCAGAAAGGAAGTCAACTATGTGCACCCCACTCTTAAGTGTCAGGGAGTTATACTTCACCCCCCTGAGGTTGGGACAGCTACATGATTTAAAATTCTTCTGTGCAGGAGGTTTGTCTATTCTCCTGCACTTACTATATATACATGTATATATACATATATGTATATATACACACATAAAATATATGTACATATATTTTATCTAATGTACATATATTTTATAGGTATGTATTATATATTTATATGTATCCTAAGTATGTGTGTATGTCAGTATTGACTAATGGATATTTTATTTTTTATTGCTTATATACTGCTTTATTTTGTGGCTAAAATTCTTCCAATTATGGTATTTGGGAGCTCTTTCAGCTTTTTAACACTTTCTTACTTTCTGATACTTAAGATATCCTAGGTTCATCTTGTATAGTTCTTGCTGATTCTAGGAAGTCAGCAATTTCTTAAAGAATCCCAACCTTTTTCAGTTGGATGCTGCTATTAGAACTCAAGATATGAGCAGTGGGTGTGCTTGTTGCTGTTGGATTGTTTGTTTCTAGGCCCTCAGAGGACAGACCACAGAAATTCGTGTCTATGCTAACCCATGTATATGCACGTGACCATCCGTGGCAATGTTAAGGTAAACATAAATGGGTGCTGCTGCCTCTAATGCTGATCTTTACCACATGGATCATTCTAGCCGCCTCCCTTTGCTTCATTGCCACCTTCCCATCTCAGCAGTAAGAAACCTGGCTTTCATCATCTGTGCACCATCTGCGTAATTCTTTGATTCCATTATATATGTTTAGCGGTTTTGGAATTGTTATCACACATCCCTGTGGGAAACAGCTTCACCCAGGGTGACCTGCTGTGTACAGTTTCATTTGCCTTAAGTCTTGCAGTCTCTGCTCATTTACAAAGTTACTTATGTCAGCAACTTTCTTCCCTATTTGCATTGGTGAGGCTGTTGCATACATTTGTAAAACAGGGAGGTCGTTTTCTTCAAGTCTGCATTCTACCCTGGAATCCCCTGACCACTTACATGCCTTTTTCAGAGTTTGTTTAGGATTCACTTAGTACTCTACAGTTTTATGGGTTTTGACAAATCCATTGTCATGCATCTACCATTAATGCCTTCGCACAGAACAGTTTCACTGTTCTATAAATCCCTGCATTAAGTGCTCCCCACAAGCACGAACTGGAAAGCACCGCTCGTTTTACTGTCTCCACAGTTTAGCCTTCTCTAGAGTGTCATATTCTTGGAATCATACAGTATTTAGCTTTTTAGACTGGTTTCTGTCACTTAGGAATATGCATTTAAATTTGTCCATCTCTTTTTGCAGTTCCATATATCATTGCTCTTTTATGACTGAATGATATTTATGATAGGGATGGATCATAGTTGATCTGTTTACCTATTGGGTGATATCTTGATTGTTTCCAGCTTTTAACATATATTTTAAAAGCTGTTGTAAACATTCCCATGCAAGTTTTTATGTGGATATAAATCTTTAAAGCCACAGAGTAAATACACAGAAGTGTGATGGTGGATAGTATGCAGGATTTTTTTTTTTTTTTTTTTGGTGGCACTGGGGTTTGAACTCACAGCCTTGTGCCTGCTAGACAGGCGCTTAAGCCACTGAGCCAAATTCCCAGCCCTAGTTTTTTGAGGCAGGGTCGCACTATGTAGAGTATGCAAAATTTGCTTAGAATCTGCCAGATTGTCCTCCAGTGTGACGGTACCACTGTGCATTCCCAGCAGCCATGGGAGTGCTGTTTGGTCTTCCTCCTCTCCAGCAAAGGGTGTTGTCAGTGCTTTAGATTCGAACCTTTCTAATAGTGGTATAATGCTGTCTGATTTTTGTTTTAGAAAAAATTTTCTTTAAATGCCTTATTTTTTATCTAGACCGAGACACTTTCTTTTGGTACTGTTTCTGTGTATAATTTGGGCAAATGGCTGTTTCCATATGTGTATCTTAATAATAGTAACCTTGGACATGTTTATGCCTGACTATAATGAGGATGTGGAGAATTGTTGAACTGATCTTCTTAGAGGCTGGGTTTGACCCCCTCCATTCTTTTTATGATTGTTCATGTGCCTTAGGCATCTAGAATGTTAAAACGGTGAGTGTTTAACCTTGATGGTAATGGCAAAAGTTTTTAAAACAAGTCTGAACAGCTTATAGTAGATGATCACATCCGTGTTTCATACCTAGATGAAGCAACCTGAAAAGGGTTTTGAAGAGATGTACACGGACTGTTCATTTGTTGTTCAACAGGTGATTATTACATGGCTAGTATATGATAGTGGTACTGTGTGACCTGAGTCCTGAGTACACATATACCCATCCAGTATTCCTTTCCATTGTGGAATTTATCTAAGGGAAAGATGAACTGTGTGTGCGTGTGTGTGTGCGTGTGTGTGTGTGTGTGTGTGTTTTATTTAATACCTGCAAGATCAACATTCAACAAATACTTGTGTGCCTGTTCTGCACGGCACTGGCAGAGCCAGAGGTGAACGGCAGACAAGCCTCTGCCTCTCCAGGGTTCAGCCCTTCCCCTGGGAGATGACCCATGGGTGACCGTCGGGGTGCTCCCGTGAGGGCAGAATGCAGGAGCTGAGCGTGCAGGCGTGCCCCACCCCAGACCTGAGGTCTCAACTGTGTGCACTGAGAACACCTCTGTGAGAGTTGGTTTCATTCACCTCTGCTCTGAAGCAACACCCCTCTTCCTGCAGTCTCCTCTCCTTCCCTTCCCTCTTCTGTCTTCTCTTCTTCGCTCCTGTCCTCCTCTCCCCTCCTCGCCTTCCCTTTTCCTTTTTCTTTTTTTCTTCTTTTCTCATTTTGTACTGAGAATTACATCCACAGCCTTATATATGCTACACTCTCAGCACCTTGCAATCTTCTTAATTATCGCGGTTTTATTGCAACTTAGTTTCTCTTGACTGATAGAAACTGTTTCTGATTTGATTTGATTTTTCTAATTTTTTATTTTTTTGTGTCAGGAACCGAACTCCGTGCCTCACCCTTGCCAGGCAGGTCTTGTGCTGCTAATCTACATCCTGGCCCCTATTTCTGATTTTTAAAACTCAAGAAAATAGGATTTGAAATTCAAAGTATCCATTTACCAGTACCCATTTAGGTGTCTCTATATCACTTCTAGAATGTTACATTTCTGTCAAATGTACTTTTGCGGTGACTGACAGATACAGCCTCAGGAAGCTGATGTTTAAGATGTGATGGAGCCTTCAGCCCCTTTTCACTGCTGCCCAGTTTTGCTTTGTGTGTTGTATAAAAATGTGGCCAGCATGTACCTTAATGACTCGGTGGGCCCAGGTGTTTAGAAAACAACCTGACCAATAAAAAATACTGGCTGATTTCATACTGTTTAAATAACTTCAAATGTTGTACAAGATTTTGTTTTGTTTTGTTTTGTTTTTGTTTTGTTTTGTTTTTTGGGTTTTGTTTGTTTTTTTTTTTGGCTTTTTGGGGTTTTTTTTTTTTGATGATTTTTTTGAGACAGGATCTCGCTATGCAGTTCGGGCTCGTTTTGAGCTCACTTTGTAGCCCAGACTGGTCTCAAATTTGCAACGATCTTCCTGCCCTCAGCCTCCCGAGTGCTGGGATTACAGGCATGAGCCACCATGCCTGGCTTTGTACAAGATTTTTAAAATTTATTGTTCGTGAGCTTTATTTTTTTCTTTATCATGCTTAAGTATTCAGAGTTTTACCAGGGTTAGCCAGTGGGCAGGAAGAGAAATGGCATTGTTTGAAAACAAGTCTTCAGAAGTATTTTAACAGTGCTAGCTTGTATTGATCATAGCAGGTCTTAATTACAGAGTTCAATGTATGTTTGTGCTTTCTATGTTGAATTTGTCATTTAAATTATTCTTTAGTGCTGATCAATCACATGCCCACGAAGTTGTTAACATTGATAGTTCCCTCCTCCAACCAGTAACTAGAAGAGTGCCACTGTGTATCTAAGATAATACCTAGCTGTTGGGCCAGTTTCTGTCTGGATTATAATTTATTCTTGTAATA
Source organism: Dasyprocta punctata (assembly GCA_004363535.1). Lineage (NCBI taxonomy): Eukaryota > Metazoa > Chordata > Mammalia > Rodentia > Dasyproctidae > Dasyprocta > Dasyprocta punctata. Next base: position 11,299 of record RJWM01042748.1, read on the forward strand.
AAATATAGAAAGTATGGAAAGATGCATTTTTAATAACCTTTTCCTCTGTTGAATTCATGACGTGTCTTACTGTTGCATAGCAACTGATTTTATGTTTGTTATTTTTGTTTAGCAGTTTGGCTTTTCCTATGGAACACTGAATTGTATAAAAATATTCACTCTTAAGCATAAATGAAACTTTTTAGCACTTTGAACTAGAAAAGGCCTCATCACGTAAGATAGATAGCTCATATTTTTCTATAAATGTATATAAGTAAAGTTCTATTAAAACGGATAGAATTTTAAATGCTCTGGGTGCTATGTCTCTTTAGTCACTTTCAGTCTCAAACAAGTCCTTTGATTCAATTTTTATGACCTTGATACTTTTGGAAATTGCAGGCCAGTGGAATGGTCATCAGTTTAGATGTGTGTATTATTTTCTCATCAGTAGACTCATGTTATATATTTGGGACAGGAATTTTATATAAGTGTTGCTGTCTTCTCCTTATGTTGTAACAGTTCATGATTCTGCTGTATTCCATGATTGGCAGTGTCTGCCAGGTTTTTCTACTGTACGGTTAACTCTCTATAATCAGTAAGTATCTATGGGAAGAGCTATTTTGAGACTATGTAAGTATCCTGTTCCTCATCATATGCTCACTGATTTTAGCATCTATTGATGTTTCTTAGCCAAATAAGTTAATACAACAATGTTTGCCACGTGGTGATTTTATAATCCATTCATTCCTTCTGCTTTTATTAGTTGTAAGTAAACTTGTATTTATTCATGTATGTGTTCATATGAATATAGGCTCTTGTATTCCTATTTGTTCAGTAGGTTATAATCTATTACTTTTGCTACATTTTCTTAATTAGTCATCCCAGATCTGTCCTTTGACAGTTGGCTTTTGTGTCTTTTTAATATACCTCTGTCATTCTTTGAGCAGTTTCTTGCTTTCTGGTATAGTAAGATATTCCAAAATCATGTTTTTCCTGCCCTAGCCCTGCAATTGCCATTTCTCTTGTTCCTTACAATAGAAAGTATTTAGATGCCAAGATCTGGGATCTAGGTGTGCTCATTGCCGTTGGGGTGGTGTTGGCAGATCTGTTCAGGGGACTGAACTAGGCAAAGTGTGTGTATGTGTTTGTGTCCATAGGTTCACACTGATACCTTAAATTTCATTTTGACGCCCAAGAGTTTTTTCTTCTGTCTTTCCCTATTTGGAACTCTTCCCTGACAGTTGAGAAACCTAGCTTTCATTTTTCTCAGATAGATTTCCTGTTGTATCAATTTCCTTTGTATGTGAGCATCTCTTGTTACTACTAGATTCCCCACAGTGAGTACTCACGTGGGTGTTAATGGTCTGCAATGGGTGACCTCCACTGCTGCTTAAAGGAACACATACACCATTTTACTCTGTCAGTGTCTGACACACTACCATTTGCCCCCATAATGCTGGGTGCCTGTCGCCCCACCCTTGTTTGACACCACTAGTGCCTTCTTACTTTAGGAAGTTTGGGGGTAGGTGGGCAGCAGGCCTAAATCCATTTTGAAATAGGCTTTCTTCTAGTGATAGGTTTCAGACTGTTACAGTTTACATCCCAGATGTCCCCCTGGCGCCTCCTGTGGTCATAGACAGGACATTTGGAAGGTGACTGGATGACCGGGGCTCACAGCTGACTTAGCAGTGGGAGGAGGTGTATCAGAGTGCTGGCTCCTCCCTTGACTCTGCGTCCTGTTGGCCACGAGGTGAGCAGCAGCTCTGATCGCCCCTGTGCCATTCTGCCCTGGTCTGGACTGAACTGTGAGCCAGAGGAAACCTCTCCTGCTTTAAATTGTAGGCATTGGATATTTCTCAGCCATGAGAAAGTGACTGAGGTACAAACCAGGGCTCGTGCGTACTAAGCACACACTCCGCCTATTAAACCCCACTCCCAGCCTTATAAAGTGCCTTTTAATTTCAGTTGCATGGCCCCAGGTAATACCTGTGTCATATGCTGATGGAGCCCTTATTGTAAGTAGTTTTTGAAAACTTACTCCTGAATTTCACAAAACGGTGTTTCTATTTTGATAGTATATTCTTTGAAGATTTTTTTTCCTTTGGGTGGTTCTTTGTGTCACACATTCAGCTTGGTCTTTTTCCTAGTAGGTTGTACCTTGTTGGCGTCATTTTGGTGTTCTTCTGAGGTTAATTAGGCACTTGATGTTTGGTAAGTTAAAATGATAAGGTGATTTAGGATACTTGATTTTTAAGGAGAGCGTTCTGCTAACATCGAAATGAAGTACTGTATGAAGTACTAGTGGTATTGTTGAAAGCTATAGCATCATGAGCTGTACTGTGAGCATTCCAATGAACAATTTTTACAATACTATTTTTTTGGGGGGGGTGGTACTGGGGATCAAACTCATGACCTCACTTATGCCACTGAGCTAAATCCCCAGCCCTACAATACTACTCGTTAGCTGGCTAAGTAGAGAAGGTCATGGTGACAGTAATTCTTCCCATTCTAAAGATTCATATGGCTATAGCTTTATCCTTTTAGTCAAAGATTCTATTTCTAGAAATGAAGTACAGGAATACACGCATTTCATTCCCATTTTAGGTGATGACTGGCTCCTTTTTCTTTTTGACTAAGTACTGTGTTAATGTAGAAAAACATTTATAAGCAGTGGACTCTTAGAAATTGTGTCTTTCTGAGAAAATTTAAGCTCTCTGATTAGGATCCCCCTTTCAGGTGTTGTTTTCTTTTTGTTTGGTTTGGTCTTGTTTTTCAAATAAAATTTAATTCAGGACCATGTTTCTTCAGAGGATGTGTAGCTCTGCCCTGGTGTAGCCGAGTGGCCAGCAGACAAGCGTGGCCTATGTTCCTAGAATGCTACTTTTACCTGAAGTTTGGGAGAGAAACAGCTATTTTTATAATGAG